>JAUYWV010138202.1:0-10727 GCA_032274565.1 Nematoplana nigrocapitula
GTAATCCTCTTGATTGACAGCTGTTGGAGAGTAGATTCCGATGAGATGAGCGTTACGTGATTTCAATTTAATATCCACTTGTAGAGAGCGAGAGTTTATTGACTTGCATATTGCGATGGACGATAGTTTAGGGGAGAGAATAACTCCAACGCCACCAACACCATTAGGGTTTGCCGAGGTAAACAGAAAGGTCCACTTGTTTCCCAGATCTTGACGATCGATTCCTTCGGATGTGACTATCGAGTGCTCTTGTATAAAAAGAACATCAAGTCGTAGTTGCTTGGTAATGCTAGCAGGCATACCGCGCCTCCATTCTGCCTTTAGTGTTCTACAGTTGAATGTGCCTACACGTAGCGCTGATAAGGCTTGAGCTCGGTGTTGTTGAACTTCATGGTCCCTGGCGCCACCCAGCGGATCCGAGATTTGAGCACTGTTTATTGCATTCATCCATACGTCAGACGGGTTTTCTTCGTCCCTTCGTAGATCGGTGTCGAGAGGAGGATTCACAGAGTTAGTCTCAGGCTCCAGAATGAGGCTGTCATTTTCGAGAGAACGTTTCGATGTAAGAATGATCGCATCGTAGTGCTCATTGCGTAGAATAACACACAGGGGATTTGAATCGGGATGCAATGAGCGAGGAAAAATGTCATGATAATGAATGCGCAAGGACAACAGAAGATCGGAAGAGCTGACTATCCATATGGTAGGTAGGTTCCGATACGGAGACGGCACTTACTGACTTACTGTATTTAGGTATTAACTTCATACAGTAGAAATGGTTTTTTGAGCTCAGCCTCCTCCGCAAGAGAATATCTGTCTGCATCTGGAATTGCCAAACACCGGATTTCTTGACACCTTGATCCGACGTATAACTAGTCAACATCTACTGATGTAATTTTAGAGCTCTGACCAAGTGTGTTCAGAAAGAAACAACTTTTAAATTATGTCCTGTATGATGTTTGATATTTTGAGAACTTTCGCTAAGATAATTATCGATCCCGCCACCTCTAAACTTTATCGTTTTTACTGTACGCCGACCAAACTATCAATCTAGTCAGTAGCTTTATCTAAATGGTATTTTGTTTCCGATGAGTGACTCTGAAATATATTTTGCATAAATACTTTTGGTTTTCATTTTTTTATTAAAAGTTATGAAGTGGAAAAAATATTTTATCTTTTATCAAACGTATACCGAACACATGCAGGGGTTAGTTAAAACTAATTAGCTGCCCACTGAAAAATGAAAACTCGAACCGATAGACTAATTTATTTAAAAAATAACGGATCTGCATTTAATCAATATGACGTATTATAACTTCTTTTTTATTAGTTTATTCAAATGTTTGTGCTGCAGAACATTCTATAAGATAGTGCAAGTCTGAGTTTGGGTTGTAAACCTCGGTGCTTCCTCTTTTTCAAATTATTATATACGCGCTACTGTCCTTAAAATGTAATGCATCGTCGCACAGTCATCACAAGGTGAGAGAATCACTGCAAAGATGGGAGGCTGGGAATGCCTTCTGTTTCTTCGTACCAAAAAGAGGCTTCGGGTGAAGCGATTTGGTGATGTCCAAGAGTGCGGTTACAGAATGCAACCTATGGCCTGGTATGTTGGGAAAATATTTAGTAAGAAATTATGATTATGCTGAATATTGAATGACTGATGTTTTATTTTTATTTTCACTATTATTCGTGTCGATCGATGCACACAACACATATTCCAAGTTGAGGTGAACACAACTGGTGTAAAAGCTACAGTACGCCTATCATATAAAGTGCTGTCACTTGACGGGGAATTTACCTGTAATCCAGAAGGGATCCATCGAAGTTCTGGAGTTTTTTCTCCTTATACTTGTCGTGAATTCCAATCCACCACCATCCTTGTTTGAACGATTTGGCATTGCTAGACACCCATTCCTACAATGGGAGTCTCACGTAGTATAGGAGGTCGACAACCCCGCCACGAGAAGGCGGCGGCATGCGGGGAGAAATATAAAAATATGTTTTGCCATCATATAGAGTCCACCATTTTGTATCTTTGAGATAGTGATAGAATGGGTTCGTAAATACTTGTAGTCTAAACTTCACACCACTTGATCACCCTCTCGTGTGGATAGCAGTCGTGTAACTTCCAGTGTATCGAAGCAGACGGTGTCCTGGGGCCACACTGAGTGGTGGTGCGAATACACGTGACATCTTGGTTATTCTTATATAGAGGTGGAGTATTCCATGAAAGTTTGACCTTTTGGTTGAATTGCGACCACCCTGTTGAGTCGTGTAATGCTGTAGAATGTTTGAGTATCGCTTGTGTGAGGGTTGGTGGCCACCTCTGTTGCATGTTCATCATACAGCCTCAACTGAATGATACTAAACTGTTTAGGATCCCTTCTGAGACACTATCTACAGTAAGTCCAAGTTTTATGTATTTTGTCAGCACGACCTACTGTACCTCTCAGAGGAATCCGTGTCAGTGGACTCGTATACGGCTTCCCGAAGAAGAACTCCGCTTCACAATATCAAACCATAACAATATCGATTTATTTTGGCGTTTGGCCATTGCAACTAAATAGACTTTAATCTAAAGAACAAAAAATGTTCTGGACGAAGATGTCAGGGGGAGAAATGAATTCTATTGAATCCGATATCCACATACATTACAACAAAATATTGCCGTAAAAACACTATTTCATTATATGAGGATATATAGTTCATTAAAAAATACATAATGGTATATTTTATAGATTGTTTAATTATTGAAAATTAAAAAGTAATGTAATTTAAAACGGGTTACAAAAACTAAAAAACTCCTTGGATTGGGAGTTTCTATATTTGTATTTTGGTTCAAATTTTAGTATACAAAAATATTAAAATCTACGTATACATAAATTGCATAAGAAGTTTACACTCAACTTTTCTACAGGGTAATTCGTCATAGTTTCGGAATAGTTTTGCATAAAGAGAAATCAGTGATTCAGAATAGTTTGGTGGTAAAGAGAAATCAGTGATTCAGAATAGTTTGGTGGTAAAGAGAAATCAGTGATTCAAAATAGTTTGGGGTAGGCCTACTACATTTTTCGCGACACATTGAACGTTGAAAGATACTGCAACGAGCTAAACAAGTCATTCCTCAGTTCACCAATGTCTCTGGGAAAACCTGGATTTATCAACAAGATGGCGCTTCTTGTCACTTTGCAGAAATCTCTCGTGCAATCTTGAACGAACATCTTTGTGGAAGATGGTTCGAAAGACGCAGACCAGTGGAGTGGCCACCCCAAAGTCCAGATGTGAGATTGTGTGCTTTTTTGTTCTGGTCTTACTTATGCAATAATAAATTGTATCATCCTCCAGGCCATATATTTCTAAGTTTATAATCCACCTATTTACAGAAAACCAATGAACACGAATTACTTAAAATTATTGATGATTTACACAATAAATGCTCATCTGGAGATGATCATATGTCACAAAAACCTATTAAACAAACCAAAACTGAGCTTATACCAGTACTAACAAAATTAATCAATTTGAGCATAGAAAGCCAAATATACCCAGATTGCTTAAAAATTACCAAAATCATACCAATATTTATAAATGGATATCATTCAGATCCAAACAACTATAGACCAATTTCATTACTCAGCACATTCAATAAAACTTTTGAGAAAAAATTACAAAAAATACATAATTGCTCATGTAGAAGCAAATGATATCTTATATATTAAACAATTTGGTTTCAGAAAATTTCATAGTACCTTCAAAAGCTTTCGACAGCATTGAAAATATCATTTTAATAAAAAGCTTAAATATTATGGCATAAGAGGCCCTTTCAACAAATTAATAGAAAGCTATCACTGTAATAGAAAGGTGTATACTGTTGCAAATAATATCTTCTCAGAGCTAAACAAAATCAAGTTTGGAGTGCCTGAGGGCAGCGTTTTGGGACCTTTATTGTTTTCTCTGTATATAAATGATATAAAAAAATTGTCTGAACAAATGAAATAAACCTTTTTGCTGATGACACTAACATATTTAGTGTAGCTTAAAATTACATAATCTTAGAGAAAAAAGCAAATATGGCTCTAAAACTGTGCTCAGAATGGTTGATATGTAATAGGTTATATCTAAATATTAAAAAAATCTTTTTTTTTTACTTTAGTATTGGTGAGAAACAAACTTTAAATCTGAACCTAAATGGACAAGTGGTCAACGGCCAGGAGGAAACCGAATACCTAGGAGTCATAATCACAAATGATTTTAAAATGGGAAAATCACATCAATCATATTATTAGAGAGCTCAACAAACATGTTCCTACCTATTATGCCCTTAGAAATTCCCTGCCCACGAAAAAATTATTAATGATTAATAAGTCTTTATCAATTTCTAAAATAAATTATAGTATTGAAATCTATGGTAAAAAGCATGCCACTGGTATGTCAACATTACAAAAGACACAGAATAGACTGTTGTTAATTATAATGAAAAAGCCAATACATTATCACACTGATACAATACATAAAGAATGTAATATACCAAAGGTATTGGATCAGGCAAAACTAATACTTTCTTTTATTTGCCACAAAGCAATTTACAATATCCAAATTACATGTTGTATCACTCAGAACATCAAACTTAGTAAAAAATATCATCTGTTCACGCCTATTGGACGTTTGTAACTTTTGTCTATATATTGGTGACCAGCTAGATCTGCCCATGGGTAGCCTCTGGTCTACCATTTGTAATTTTGTTATTACAATAAAATAAAATTATTATTATTATTATACGTCCTAGGCACAAGAATTAAAGAAGAAATGGCCAATATTCCCATGGAAATGTTCCGTCACACAATAGCTAAGTTGTAACTCTTTATAAAACGGATACAGCTGTGTATTAAAGTTGGTGGTGACCTGTTTGAATAACGTTTTCGTACACCACGTATACATATAAATAAATCTCTTTTTTGATAATATCAAACTGATTTCTCTTTACCACCAAGCTATTCGGAATCATCCTGCAATCTTGGAATTCATTATACGGGTCAATATAACTACCATTAAATCAATTGGAGTGTCGCGTCAAACTCCTGGCGTGGATTGTATTTCTACGATGCAAATCTGTACAAAGTACACTCCAGGTGGGATTACATGGAGGAAACAGTAAAATGAAGAGGTAAGTATTAACCAGTTTATATAAAATTAAAAGTGAGTCTTTTAAACTCAGCAAGAGTTCGTGCATTTCTGCAATTGGCTTGCAAACTATTCCAAGCCCGGGGAGCGGAGAAACAAAAGCCCACACTAGCACCCGCAATTCGTAGTGTCCTTTCTCTTCGCTTTACTGGTCTGATTGGCACATAGTTTTGTAACCGGTGCCAGTTTTCTCTCTTCCGCGAGACTCCTCTTTAAGTGCCCCAACCTCCAACATTCCTAGCGCCTCTCTAGTTGACAAGAAATTTATCTATTTGCAACTATTTGCCTGTACTTTTGGATTAACGATAAAGTTATAAGTAATGCCATTATAATACTACTACTGAACTGATATTAGTAGTATACAGTGATAAATTGTTCAATCAAGTCGATATCTTCAATTATCTGCATTCTAAATTTCGGCAACAGGCGGATCACTTGTCGGACAAAGGAATGAAAGGATTAAGACCGAATGGAAGAGTTCGAAAGAATCAAAAGGGGTTATATTTAATATGAAAATGCTCAGAAAATTAAAAACAAGACGTAAAAAACATGATACTGTATGACCGACTCTCCTTTTACAAGTCAGAATGATGGACAGTGCGGAGAAAAGAGTCGGACTGTGATGAGAATGTTGAGGTGGATTTTAAGCTGTGTTTCGAAGAGCAAGAATAAATAAATGTGGGGTAGAAAAAGAGAGGTTATGGTACACCGATGGGGTCATGTTTCCAGGAGAGAATAAGGGAAGCCATCCCATATGACACGAGGACTACGTGATAATCACGTAGTCCTCGGTATGACAGAGCAGCTGGAATGACATGGTCACGACCGATGGAAGTCCCCGGAAAAAATGAAGGGGTCAGGCAGAAGAAGACGCAAGCGACATACAGAGATTGAAACGATTGTTTCATGCAGCCGACCCGAGAATCCGCAATAAAGCATCTTTATCATTATCATACTGCTGAAATGTTTAGAAGTCAGTAGTGCAGAAGGATTGGACAGCGCTGTATTGGGTTCATTTAGGCCTTATTAGCAATTCACGCCTGGTTTCCAACTGAAAATCATATCAGCATATGTTTTTACTTGAAAGGGTCGCCGAAACACGACGCGGCGTCATTTGCATAAATGGTGATAGCTAGATCACCTACTGGTTGAAAATCACCGCACGGAATCGCCTAGCGCAGAGTGCTCGTGCTTTATAATTAATTTATTCGATTTGTGCACCTTATTTTCATGAGAAGCATTATAAAGATGTTTTCCTCGATTATACGGTATAACGAATTGCGTGTCTGAAATATAACATCATCATTGTCCATATTATGTGTGCATTACAAAGTCCGAATAAACACACGATCATTTCACCCCTATAATTCAGCCAAAAGTATTAAAGCTAACTGTAACTTCTTGTGTCGCTTCACCGACTGGTGAACCTCGCTGAACAACAACGAAGAGATGCGTGCGGAGGATGCTTTGATTCGTGTGAGAGGCTACGAGGTGATCCGTAAGAACCGTGGTAGACAGGGCGCCTCTCGCTGGTCTAGAGGTGGGGGGTTGATCACGCTGGTGCAGAAGGGCATAGCTTACCAGTCATTGCCGGTGCACGATATGCAGATGGAGGCGAGCAAGACGGAGATCTAGGCAGTGCAGATTTTGATGGGCTAGGATTATTGCAATATCGCCAATGTCTATATTCCACCCGACGAAGGCAGATCTGAAGTAGGAGGGCTGGCAAGGCTACCTGCTGGAAATCGTTGGTTGGTGCTGGGTGATGTAAATGGGCATCACGACATGTGGGTCAATGTTACTCCTTAAGATTGGCGGGGGGAAGCGTTGGCCGACTGGCTGGAACTCAACAGTATGGCAGTGCTGACCGAATGGGATTGTACCAGGGTGGAGAGAGGCACGGGACGAGTTTCAACACCTGGGGTGTCCTGTTGCCATGAGGAAGTGGCGATGGAATGGAGGTGGCGAGTGGTAAGGGCTCTGGGCTCAGATCACCTACCTATCCTCCTAGTGCATGAAGGAGAGGATGTGAGCCGTATTCGCCGGCAGACCTTTGTGTGGGACTGGAAGAGGGCTGACTGGGTCTCGTACCAGACAGAGGTGACGAATGGATTGGAGAATTGGCGGGAAGCTGTGAGGGACATGACAGTACAGCAACAAGAAGAATGGATAAGGAATAAGATTCTGGGTGCGGCAAGACAAGCAATCGGACTGAAGAGTGGAGGAAGAGGGAAAAGGTGACCCTTAACGAGAAAAAAGCGAGATCGCCTTCTCCGGAAGGGAGATTCCTTTCTTCCCTACTCTTCGGGCGCTCGGTATCTTCCTCGACTACTGGGCAGCCTTGGTTGTCAGAGACGGGGCTCTCCCGATTGGACAGGACCGCAAACTCACCGGACAACTTCAAATTACACCTCTCGAGGCCCTACGCGTGAAAGGCGGATCATAGAGCAATGAGACCCCGTAGATCCTCCCAGAAGGCAGATACTCCAACAGCCGGTTCCACATCGGCTCAATCGAAGCAGCTGGCTTCACGCTACGAGCCAGGACATCAGCCCCCCCCCCCGTTATCGAACAGGAGGCCGCTGGTGGAATCACTGCGTCTGAGAATTTCATCAACAACTTCACGATTCTGCTGATGCTTGTCCTCAACAAGAGAAACGCCTCCCTTGAGGAGTTATAAGATACAAAATAATTACAACAAAAAAAATAGTTACAAAATAATCAATATCAACACAAACGGATCCGGCAGCGAAGGGTGCGGGGACGGCGGGGCTGCAGCTGTTGTCGGCCATGCGGATAGGCCCTAGTGAAGAACCGCAATGCAGCCCGATCGTCCTTCAGCTTGTCCACACCATGTAGACCGCACTGCTCCCTGACCCCTGCAAGCGCTGGGCAGAGAAACCAGTGGTCTTTTCCTCATCCATCTCGCACATAGCTGCAGCTGTTGTCACAGATTGTGAGCTGCGATCCTCCCGGATCATCGAGTCGACCACAGTTGGAGGAAGCAGCATTACCAGCGTCTACCCTATAGAGATGCTGACTATGTCTCTGGCTGTCAAGGCAACCAGGAGCGAAGTGCTGACCACGCCCAACGCCAGTGGAACCATCTTATCGGTCAGCGGCGAAGTTAAGAAAGGCCATCAACGGTCTCAACAGGCCCCTCACCATCCAGTGAATGCCTTGCCACGTAAATGTGGCAGGAAACGTGTTGGCTGATGCTGCAGCAAAGAATGGGGCGAGGGAGGTGGGTCAGCACTCACCACCGATCCACTTCAAATGCGAGGAGAGCTACACGCGCGCACCGCAGCGGTGTACGAAAACTACTGCGCATCGAAGGAGAAACTGGGTGAGGGCTGGTGTCTACCTCTGTTACATATGTTAATCATCGGGGTGACATTAAACGGTTTAGCATCCATTCTAAGATACTTTATATGACCAAGTGAGGTGTATTGAATAATAATAACAACAACAACAGTCTCCTGAGTGTTGGTATTAATACACGCGCTACGGAACATCTTGGTTTGGCTTTGGCATATGTTTGGTGTTTTGTGAAACTTTGACTTTTTGTTCAAATTACGACTACCCTTTTGGTATCGCTTGGATGAGGGTTGGTGTCTACCTCTGTTACATGTGTTAATCACATAGCCTCGTCTGGGTGATATTAAACTGTTTAGTCTCTCTTCTGAGACACTATCTATGACCAAGTTAGATGTATCTGCAGGCACGGCCTCTTAAGAGGAATCCGTGACGGAGGACACAGTACCAGCAGTAACGAACGAGATGAGAGCTGCCTGGGGTCATGACCGGGAGTGGTCCCAAGTCTCCAAGAGCCTGACACGGAGCGGTTCGCCAAATCCGATCTGGACAGTCGCCGATTACGTCTCGACTTCCCTGATTGCCCGATGTACAATACAGTGTACCACAGACCGTTCGCCATTAGCTGCGCAGAACTGCGCGGCGTTTGGTCAACTGCGGCCAGGATTGTTGTGGCACGGCCAAGTCCTATGATTTCGCAAGCAAGCAGCCTCATGGTTGGAGCAGTCCAGGATGAGATGTTGCGCGTCCTGGGGGCTCCATGCAGTCGGGGCAGTCTGGCGGGTCCTCCCTCCCGATGCGGTGGAGGTAGGAGTCATACTACTATGGGGAAGGATGGCGCCTCGTACCCGAGGAAGCTAAGGCTCCACTGACCGGGGCCTTTTCATCCCATCCCCGCCTTTATCCGGCCAGTAGGCTGGGCAAGCGCGCGGTGCAACATAACTGATACCACCATCGACGTTGAGACCTCATCACTAGCGCTCGTATAATTGTACTGATTCCTCACATATTCATCCAAACTATTTTATATTGTAATAATCCTAAACGTTAGCAAATTAGGTTTTATTTGCATACCGTTTACGTAGATTCAATATAGAGCACACTTAGGTAGACATTTTGATAACTAATATTAAGTAAAATACCGAGAACCAAGCAGGTGAACATTTATTACCATTGCGACCGGTTTCGACCATTCAGCATAATCATCTTTAATCATTTAAGTCTAGTGATATAATAACAAAAACATAAAAGGCTAATTAAAACAAATAACTTAAAGACAAGTGCTTGAAGTTTACTATGTTGAATAATCGAAACCGGTAACAATACTTCGTTTTTATATATCATTTAATAAAGAATTTTGGAATCTGATCATCAAAGCAAAACGCCTTTTTCCAAAATATTTGGACTATTCTACTCATATAGTTGAGAATAACCACATATTTATGCATCGTTTAATCTGTACACGAGCAAACAACAATTAATATTGTGTTTGTCCATATGAAAAATTATCAAGTTACATATAATACAACTTTTCAAAACATGTTTACTTACCAAACATTAGCAGTAAGCTTAAAGTTGCTAGCGAATAAATGTAGAATTGCATGGCGCTTGAGAGGTTGAGATATATCTGGAAAAAATAATAACCTTTATAATAAATTATCTTCATAACTATATAGAAACATCGCATTTACCTTTCCGACTCAACGACTTCCTACAAATGATAATTCTGCTAAGATATCCATGACTATGTATTTAATTTAATTTCAAATTTAAGCATAGTATACTTAACGAATAAAATGCAGCGATTATAAAGTTGTTTGTTTGAATTGGCTAATAAGAGTAAATGTCTTATATATCTATGAAAATGCGAAAATTTTACAGACGTTATTTATGCATTTTTTCTGAACTTTTTCTCTTCAAATCATTAACAGTCATTAAAAATATAAAAACGACATTACAGATTATCAACAGAGAAAATATACATGCGTGACGTATTCAAATTTAGATAAAATATGGTAGAAAACAGATAATAAAAAATAACCTTTAATTGGTTAATAACTGTTCAGAGTTAATTTTGGTCATATGCCCAGTTTCCTATAATCTTCTTAGAGAACTGTCAAATATGTTCTTGCCAATATAAGAAACGTATCCCATTTTCGCGAGATTAAGATTCTTTTCTTCTTTTATATATTGCGAAGACCCAGATCTCTTGCTTTACTTAGAGATAC
>JAUYWV010138213.1:0-10726 GCA_032274565.1 Nematoplana nigrocapitula
ATGTATTACATGTATTCTAATAATCCTAATAAAGGAAACAATAAAGAAAACAACTTAATATATTGTAAGTAAAGGGTATTGGTACTGTATGTAACGGGATCGACGCTTTATGTAACGGGTTCGACATTGTAAATAACTGGATCGACATTGTAAGTATCGGGATCCACATTGTAAGTAACGGGATCGACGCTATATGTAACGGGATCGACGCTATATGTAACGGGATCGACGCCAAAAAACAATTATTTTGTGTTTTTCGAGCAAAATACTAATTTGGTGTGCTTCGCACCTTGATTTTTTAATTCTACACTAAATTTCGTACAAATAACATGAATAGACACATGATTTTACGTCAGAAAATTTGAAACTCAAAATCCGTTCATTTTTCGTGAAATATAATGGAATTACCCTAATGTATATTTGAGAAAACTGGTTGGGTTTTCACGAAATCAGTTTAAAAATTAAAACAGACATCAAGTTTTATATTTCGCAAATTTAGAAATATATTTAAGCTTATAAATTACAATATAGGCGCGCGTGGTTGAAATCATCAATTAAGAATTTATTTATTGTATTATTATATAATTTATTATATATTCTATAAAATACAGTATTTCGTAATGGCAAATGGTGAATTAGACAAAGTGTTTTATTTCTATGGAGAAAAACCGAAATCCTTTCAACTTGGAGAAAGTAGTGAATATTTGTATCTAGCTTCTGAAGTAAGTATATGATTAGAACAAAAATTATTGTTTTGATTTTTGATGAAAATTGGGGATATTATATTTTAAAAGTTTTGAAGAAAACTGAAGTGTGAACACTATTTTTACTTAGTGAAAATATTTTTGTTGAATTGATTTCTAATTGTTAAATAGTTTGCTGTATTAATTAATGAGCAGCAGGGGTGGAGCTGGCTTAATTTTTTTGGTATTCAATTCAAGCATATAAGTAAAGTACTGATTATTTTGAAAACCAAATCCTGATTGGCTATATCTTATGACCAGTCATAGCAAGCCTTTTCTCTAATGGTATTCAAGAGGCAATTCTGAATACCGAGGGTTTGTGAGGTCATCCTTCTTTTATATTGGCATTATATTTATATAATCTGACTATATAGTCACATTAAGATTTCAGGAGACATATGGCTGATAATTAATAGCCTATCTTTTACTTTCTAAAGGTATTCAGAATGGCCTTATGAATACCAAGCGCTCTGTGGGGGATGACTTTGGCTTATGACTTCAGCCCGGGGTGCTGTCATAAATATAATATGTCAAGTGAATTAGCCTGCCTTTTAATGGCTTTTTAAATATGAGTGCTGGTATTCGAATAAGCTAGTAAATACCACAAAACAATAATATTAAGTACTCTAGCCTCGGGGTGATGAATTCTCTATTGAAAGGCCCACTATAGCCTTAATTAAATGCTCTTTGTATAGATATAGATATTAAAGGAATTCTCTTAGTCTTAATCCAGTCTTTCTAATTATTCTAAAAGAAGGTTTAAAATGAATGAACCAACTATATGCTGAAAATTTTGACATATAAAAAAATGTACGGGCACAATCATGTTATTAATACCTGAGACTATGGATCATATTTTTCACCTTCTCTTCCATTATCCTTGACAACAACTGCCTCTAGCCTAATTGTCACATCCCTTGAATCTGATATCCTTGATACTGATGTTAGTGTCTACTCATTCCTCCGATCTATTCTCTGATATTGATGTGCCTACTGATATTGGATTTAGAAACATTACATCCAAGAAGATTTAGTTGGAAGACTTAACACTTTCTGAAATTTATTTTTTATCAGGTATTTAGTAATTGGTATTAAATTTAGGTATTGTAGGTTCATCAAATTCAACAATGACTTCATATTTAACACGTAAATAACCAACATTTGTGATAATACCATTTCTTTTTACAAGAATGATATTCCGAATCCTGATCTTCTTGAATCAGAATTGCTGGAAGTAAAGGTGGTGCCAAACATCTAAAAAAGATTGGCCAAAGACAATTACTGAAACAGCATTTACAACTGCGATAAACTGTCATTTCCAAACATCTTTGTCCTTTTGTAAATTGCTACTACTCTTCTTATAACGAGCAATGAATGCGAATGATCATTCTCAACTTTCAGAAGGCTACGGACCAGGCTACAAACTTGGATGCCATCAACCTTATGGTTATATACTTTGACAGCCACTGTCAACGATCATACTATATATACCAAATTTCAAGACTCTATTAAAACAGGGGAGTAATATATAAGGTATTGACCATTTGCCTCACCTCTAGTTTCTAAGTGTGTCAATAGCCCAGCCCCGGGTAGGATAGGATTAAGTATAACAGATCACATTTGAAAATAAAAATGTATATTTAGTAACCAATATTACTAAAAGTCACAAAATAAATTCTGAAAAAGTATTTATTTGCAACAGGCACATAGCCAGGATTTTGTTAAGGGGGTGCCACACTTAAGCCAAATTGTACATAATGTACAATAAAATTCATAGTAGTAATCACCCATTGGTCCAATTTACACACAAATATATCTCAGAAATCATCACCCTGGCTCACAAAAACATCATAAACATGATTATATTTTGTTAAATGGACTGTTGATGCTATGTTATATGTATACGGGATATTTGGGCATATGTACTGATTTGTGTGGCCTATGATCGCGGTTGTTAGTATACGTGAGTTATGTTTATAAATCGGTGAAACCCTGTTTACCTATTGTGTAGAATATTGCATTATTTTCAGTTTTATTTGTTGATGCATATTATTCCTACATCAAAATCATTATTTATATCATTTACATCAATGAAAAGACAAGTATTTGGATGGCAGCCTAACTGCAATTTATTTTTGGCAACTAACTCACATGCAGCAGCATTGTCATCTCTACTACTAATTCAATGACAGCTGATGCCAACCCATCCTTTGTGGCGATGTGCGCTGTTTGTTGAACTACGACACCCATTGTGTTGGTCTTAGTCATGCATGTAGACCTGAGATGATGTTGCAGCGTTTCAAGTGCTCAGGCGGCGCTTCTTCCTGTGGAGGTACTCGCTGACCACTTCATCTGCCAGCCTCTTAAACAAAACTCCTCCCCCTCCATGAGCAGCAACTAATCTACATATTATAACTACTGTCCTACATCATCGAACAACTAATTGAAAGCAGCAAGTATACATCATAACTTTAGCTAGTAATTATTATTCATAAGACCCAGTATATCAGTAAGAAGAAGATGATGAATATAAATAAAGGATTTTATTAACAAAGTGACTGATGTTTAAAAATTACTATGTAGATAGACAAAGAAAGTATATAAGTGTTAATAAAAAAATTATGGCAAATGCATTTCTATTAATATGTCGATAATGATTTTCGGCATACAAATAAAACAGTTTATAAGTATACTGTTAAAAGCAAAATTAGCATGAAAGTATATATACGGGCAGTTCAATTAATACGGGTAATAAAACATTATTCCTAATTATCACAGTATATACTTATATATAATGACTTAGTGGTACTTAAATGGCATTTTTGGGCTCCGTGAGGCAATTGATTTTTGGCATATAACTTTTTTTACATGTCAAAATTTTCGGCATATACAATTACGGAATATTTATTTAGGCAGTGGATATGTTACGAATGCTTTGAGTATATCAGACAGTATGAGTACCGTCAAAACTGATTCCTATTGGCTTAAGTTGGAGCTGCAACTAGAAAGGTCTAGTCGATAAAATATTAATAAAACGAAGAGAAATTGAAATAACTTTTGAAGTTTTCTATATTTTTTATATTTCCATTAAATATTGTAAATATTTTATATGTTCAAAACATTTAGTGGAATGCAAATGTTAACTCATTCAAATTTATGATGAAAATTGACCTAATTCTGATCATATTTTGCATCTATGACTATGTGGCCTTTGAATTGGTTTTCATCTTAGCATGATTACCCTTTCAACAAATAGGATTTAACTTTTGAAAAATCGAATGAATAGAATTTGAAGTTTTGGTATGCACAAAATTTTGATCAAACAAATCCAATTAGATCTGTTAGTACATTTTGTAGACTAGCCTACCCTATTATACACTCTAATTTGCCTTATGCCACTTCTCTAAATCAAGAGAAATAATGGAGTGTCTAGACACTACGAACTAATTATCAACCCTCTCAATGATTCTCATGCCCACTGCCAGGATTTAGAAAAAGGGGGACAGAGTGGACCGGCCATGCTGTCCTACCTGAGATTCAAGCAAAAAAGCTTTATTGGATGAGTCATTTTCAAGCTCTTAGATTCCAATAATTACGTAAAACTGGAACCTTATCTGTTGGAATAAATCAATTTTAAAGCAAAAAATTATGGTAACCATCTCGGTAAAATGCGATTTTGTTTGAGTCCACTCACGAAGCGCTATGATGTCAGGATCTCAAGATTTTAGGGAACAAACAAATAGATAAATAATGACAAATATACAGAGAAATTATCATCCAGTACTTATCTCTTTCAACCGTTGAATGGTGTAAGTATTTAAATTGTTGAGGTACAACACAACAATGTTCTAAATTGGGGTGGTACTCATACTAGCTGGATGGTTTAAGTAAGTTTTAGCAATCTGTATCACACCCACTGGATGGTACGCATACTGCCAGATGGTTGAAGTAAGTTTCCTAATCTATATCAAACCGGCCAGACAGTACATTTACCCATCTAGTATACTGCAACTATCCGCAACAGATACAGTTCCGGTCACCGGAATCCTGTATTGCGAGATTAAATTTACAGACCTGCCATCACGCATGCGCATTATACGCTAAATATTCATTGTATACTATTCATAATTGATTTCAGTAGTGTACAAAAACATTATGTATTTTACATAGCAGTTAGTATAAATTCAATAAAATAAGCATTTCCACTAAAAAATTAAATGATATCAAATGCAATAATTCATATTAAATTGAGGTTGAGTTTTGGTTCAGTTAAATTTATTAACATAGACCATAAAAATTATTAAAAAAATTCAGACAAAGTTGAAACTGTGTAGCGTTGGTAAGAGTCAAGAATCCTAATCATTAGACCATGGTGGAGATGAAAGTTTGTGCTATTACATACCCTTATATCAATTGACAATGCACCCATACATACGGAAATGGGAGGTCCAGAACTTAAACCTCACAATACAGGATTTCGGTGACTGGAACTGTATCCACTGCATAATATTTAATTTCACGAAGTAGTTACAGTTCTGGTCGACAGAAGCCTGTATCGCGAGGTTAAAGTTCCAGACTTCCCTTCACAAATGTGCATTGAGCATGACCAGACCTGTGTCCACTCTAGTTAAAGATCTGGTCACTGGACCTTGTATTAAACTTAAAGGTGTATAGTGACTGGACCTGTATTACGAGATGTGAAATGTTTTCCACCGAAAATACATTTGGATTGGATAGAGTAATACTTTAACTCCATTTTTGCTTTAGATACTGCATTTGATTATCTTTTTTGAGCTCCCTCGAGAGTGCGGGAGTCTCTCTGGTATAATTTTACATGAGATAATCTCTCTGTGTTAGTGATGCCGATGGCATCTTTTAGTGACAAAAACGAAGCAAATTTATCACCAACTTTTAATCTCTCAAAGACTGCCATTTTGATTTTTGAAATCGGAAACTGAATTCATTGGTCATGCCTATGGGTGGTTCAGAACTTTAACCCTGCAGTACAGGATTCCGGTGACCGAAACTATAACCGCTGCATTAATTTTATGCGTAGAAATAGAATTTAATATTGTTAGAATATATTTCGTATTACAAATATTATACTTTTCGATGCTAAAAGAATTGTTTTCCCTATGTAAATATGGTGTATTTATTCTTCATGGCTTTACTATGTTTACTATTTACTCTTTAGTGAATGAGATAATTTCAGTATTAGCAATGGTGATGTTAAGTTAAAAGAATCCACAGTACTCTAAAATAAATTTATTCTTAACAGTTCAATGACAGCCAGTCATAAATATGAATATCATTATCAAAAGTTGAGAATGATAACTGGCTGTCATTGAAACATAAAGAATAAAATTATTTTAAAGTATTATTACTTTTTTTATTTTTTAGTGAATATTTGACTGCATCATCTTATACTAGTGAAATGGATTGGGTACCACTACCAGTGCCAACACCATATCCTTCCTCCATTCCACCTACCAATACTGATGAAAAAGAGTATTGCAGCAAATACCCCATAGCTGAAGATGACCAAGTAAAGAAAACTAATATAAAACAAAATTCTATTGAATTGCGATATATGGTAAGTCTGTGGTTGTTTATATATGCACTTTTGGACTTTTATTTTATACTATTAATATATGAATATAAGCATGATATTGATATATATACTCTTTTAACTGATATATATTATATTTTTGTCAAGTTGTCTGTGTGTTTGTTTGTTCCGGGTGGGTGGCCGGACCATTAGTGCCATTGAACAGAAACTTTTCATGGGTGACCCCCTCAACCCTGTGGGTAACATAGGGGTGCGAGGTTGTTGTTGTTGTTGTTGTTTTTCGCACTCTTCGCCAAACACATGCTTTAAAGCAGTGTTTAGTTTGGAAGGCTAAAGAGTGAATCGAACCTGAACGTCCGCCGTCAGGTCGGAACATTCCCCACTGGGACGCGTACCACGCTGGTTTGCATGGCTCACCCAGTTTAGGCTCGCGGGAAAGTTGTGCGGGACTGCAGCACTTCTCGCGGATATAAGAAATCCGCTCCAGGGGCGCTTGTAGCGTCAGGGCTACGGCAGCGACTGCAATGCCCCGTGTTGTTAGTTGTTGTTATCGTCGTCGTCATCCTTGGGCATCCTATTCCTTGAGTCTCACTCTCTTCCACCACTCCCAATGCACCTTCGCCCCGCTGGCTTCGCCCACACGTCCTCAATTTCCATCACATCCAGCTCCTCCCTCTTCCTCCTGTTGTTGCTGTCGTGGTAGGGTCCTCATTATTGCCACCATTCTGGCTTCACCTCTCTCAGGTACCCAATTAACGTCCGTTCGACCTTCATGTTGTCGAACAATTCAATACCTCTTTTCCTTCAACCCATTTATAGAACATTCCCAAACGATGTTCTTCCCTTCTTCTTCTTCACCACAGTCCTCGCATCTTGTCTCCTCCAGCTTCCCCACTCTCGCCTTGTAGTAGTTTGTCTTGGCGTAGTGCTCGCTTCGTAACTGTGCTAGCAGGTAATCTTGGTCTCTGTTTCCCTCCACTGTCTTTATCTTATTCACATACACTTTCTCTTCCGATAGACCGATTCTCTTTCTGTGTACTAACAGTTCCGTTGATTATTCTGATCTGAATCTTCTGAAGATGATAATTTATTTATTTGTTAATCATTTCTCCCAGTCTTCTTCAATCTTTCCCTCCCCAAATCACTTCTTGCCTTGATTGTTCTTCAATATATTTTTGCATCTCGCCTTTGCCACATCGAAAAGCCATCCAATCCCTTCCTGATGTAATTCACTCCCCTTAGCTGCTTCTCTGTATGCCATCTCTATACCATCGACCTTACAATGACTTGGGATTCAGGTGAGAGTGATGCCCTTCCCGTTTGTGATGAGACTGCTTATCCGGTTATTTGTGTTGAACAGGAGATACTGTAGTTGCTGGCGTTGTATTTCAACCATGACAAGCTTTTGAGGGATAACTGGCTATCGCAGGCTATTCTCACCGTCGTCCAGTTGGGAAGTTCTTCTAACCAATTCCATCACTAGCCTGAGTGCCATCATTTTGCTCTGGTCCGATGAGCACCACCTGCCCGCTGCTGCATTGAGTCTTTCAATAACGGTTGTCTCTTCCATACTGCCCTGGGTTACTAGCACCTCTGCTTCCTCAGACAGTTATACTACATACGCCTGTTGGTGGATTGGAAATAGTCCTTGCTGTATTTTGAAAATGCTGTTTTTGTTCTCTCCGGACGGTTTTGTAGTGTAAGTTAAACTGTTGGGAGATGTGGCATTAAGATTGGTGAAAGTTCAGTACGTCATTCATACACATTCACTCGAAACTATACGACATTTGTTGAACTGAAACTTTTTTTTATCATAAACGTGATTACCAGTTTTTGTGCAGTTGCATGGAGATAGTGTCAGTATACATTGTATATAAACCTGTGTAACTCGACCTGGTTGCAAGAAGTAGATTTATACGCGATAAAAAGCTGGAAAGCACAAATTCAATATTCAAGACAACCTGCGTCAGTGTCAACTGGCATATAGTGCATTTTCGCATAGACCTTTACCAAAAGAACATACAAGTCATATATTGTAGTTGTAAAATTGCGAAGATATCACTCGCATATGACAAAAGGAGTGTTTCGGTGCAAACCTGGAACCCACAGAGAGGGGCCAAGAAAAGAAGAATGCCGATGTGAAAAGAACCGCGTCTTCGGATATTTATTGTAGTTTTGACTTCGGTACTCAGGCCCTTGTTTCTTCCTTCCTTCTCCGTCGATCGTAGTGTAGGAACTGCAGCAGTTCCCGCTAGCCTCCCCATGTATCCTCAACCGAATTTGGCCCAAAAACCTTCAAGCGGGCAGGCATCAGGGTTGGGCACTTTCTGAGTAGGTGGTCCATGTCGACCTTTCCTTCTTGGCACCAGCGGCATGTTTCACTCTCGATTTTATTTCTGTAGGTATCAAGCGGATACCAGTGCTCTGTTCTTATATGGGCCAGCATCACCTCTTTCTTCATGGTCAAGGTCTTCCCCCTTTCTCTATTGATGTTTCTCAGCTTCACGCCTTCTTCTTTCTCTCTTCCACAATCTTCTACTTTGTAGCCCACATCACTGTTCTGAGTGGTAAGCTTCGATCTGTGTATTTTTTCCTCCTTCATCTGCTAGGCGATCAGCTTTTTTGTTGCCTGCGACGCCATAATGTGCCGGCACCCACTGGATTCACACTCTTCTCCCACTTTCTTTTATTTCATTTAGACTTCTGCAGATTGTATCTCTCAGCTCTTCGTCTTGATTTTGAGGTCTTCCTTCAGTTTTTCATGCGTGCTTTGGAGTAGGTGAAAATGGTTGCACTCCTCCAGTTCTTCCCCATTTCGATTAGTTCAAGGACTCTGTTCTTTGCTGTGATCTCCGTTCTCATAGAGTATAGCTCCAATCACCGGTTTCGATGACCTCTTCTTTGGTCTCGTCTCCCGTCTTGATCATGATAACAGCCCTCTTTTTCTTCTCTCTTTCACTGATTCATCTGTCCAGGCTTCAATTTCACACTGCTTCCGGAGACTTCCCTCACAGTGTCCATAGCTGTTCTTCTCCTAAACTCATTCTTTCTTGTATATAGCACCATTGACTTGTTAGTGTTTCCGCGTTCCTTCAACGAAGAACAGGCTTACCAATTGTCTTCCCCAAAATCACCGCATTTCGTATAAAACTTGAATCCAGATCTTACCAGTTTATTTTTGTAATATCCACTACTTTTCAACTTTATTCAGATCGTATCTTCAACTTACCTTACCGCCATGAATCTCCATTCGTCTCTATCAAAAAGCAAGTTCGAAGCACTGCATGGTTAATCTTCATTCCTGTCATTTCTTCTATGTTTCCATTCCACTTCTTTTCTCTTGCGGCCATGTCCTCTCTTTTTTAAAATTCCTTCTGTGCATGGAGTCATACCTTCGGAATTCCAAGAGTAAGCAAACTCACACTGCATTTAGACTGCTCTCTTAACATTTCTGTCTGCGCTGTAGACCCAGATGATTTGGGAGTTCTGCATTTACCCTTCCCCTTATTATCCTCCTGTGAACAGCCACATTTCAGGTGCTTCTATTTTCTTCGCTAGCGGTGTAGTCAAATGTCCATGTTTCACAGGCATACAGGAAGACAGATCATCATACTGTACAGAACATTTTCGCAATCTGATGTTAAAAATATAAGAGAGTATGATAATTTTCGGTTTTAAGGAACTTGGACATGTTCGAAAGTTGCTGTTATCAGTAATTGGATCCTCTGTATTATTTCCGAATCAGGCAGGGTTGACACTGGAGGAGTGACCCACCGGGATTTATAGAATCCAATTAAATTTTATTTGCTTGAAACCAACTTTTTTCAAAGATATTCAGTAAAGCTGACTGTACTTCTACGTCTTTTCCGTAAATGTAATGGAGAGGGCCTTTGGCAAAAGGTTAGGGCCCCGCGAGCGGCGGATTGGCCCTCGTTCTGATAGGTTGAGATCGCAGGAGACGGAGAAAAGTCCTCTTGCTAAAAGTTTTGTTCTCTATAGTTGATGGAGACGATTTGGGTGCCAGGATTCAGAGACGGTCTTTGGTAAAAGGTTAGGGTCCCAGGAGATGGTAAGGGCTTTTGGTAAAAGGTTTAGGGTCTAGAAGACGAAAATGGGCTCTCAAAAGAACCCAAAAGCCGAAGGGACCATTTTGTTGAATTGTTTTTAATGAGTTATTTTAATATTTTTGTTGTTAATTTGGCTTTGGTTGATGCAATCGTGAGGGCCCTTTTTGTGCTAATTTCCCCGGTCGAAAATAAGGGCGCAGTCCGCGTCTGCTGGTTGGTGTCAGCCAGTGGAAACGTCTAAAGTGCCCCAAAACATCAGTACTCAGTACTAGAAAGTATTGCTTCGCGTGCTTGTTAACCCTATCCATACCGGGGGGGGGGGGGGCTGATTGGCCCCCCTGGTTTAT
>JAUYWV010138224.1:0-10725 GCA_032274565.1 Nematoplana nigrocapitula
CCAGTAAAAACATGTATCGCAAACCATGACAATAACGTTTGCCTTTCGAATAATCTGCTTCATCAGTAACGGTACCGCAATAGAGAAACGAGTGAACAATTCTTTCCTCTTCTCGATCCCAAATTATGCCGCCTAATTAAACTATACTCAAATCAGATCACTCAAAATCGAGATACAGAGAACAAGTCATCACCAATATAGAGAGACAACGTTTAATTGGTTATAAAAAGGAAAGTTAACAAAAATAAAGTTAACAATGTTTATAGTCAATCTAAAGTTTCAGTCCAAAAACACAACAAGTATATAAGTAAAGCACACAATGAGTAGGGAAAGAAGTTCTAACTAAAGTTTCAATTCTAATAATTTATCAAATATAGTCACTTAGAAACTCAGTTCCTTGGAATCTAGTCCAAATGGGAGCTGAGCGCTGTTATCGTAAAACAAATCATTGGCTACCCATTGAGATGCATCAGTCATTCGCGACTCTCTTTTCAATTTCGGCGGAGGAGCACCGCCAGCAGCAGCAGCAGCAGAACGTTGCAGAGCGTTGCTGGAGGTTTCGATAGTGGCGGGTAGAATGCACATCAGTCAGTAGGCCCAATCTGACAGCGTGCAGTTGATTCGGAGGAGAGTTGTTGACGGGGTAGTCATGCTCATGCCTCGGTACAAAGGCAAAAGCATGTGTCGCATCTGACTCCTTCGGATAGTGGCGAATTCGGAAAATTTTTAACTGAAGGGAGGTTGGATAACCGCTGTCACCATGTTGGCCCAAATATATCCCATTGGCTTCCAGTATAAATTTATAGTCACCACAGCCAAGCGCGCTAGGTGGAAGAGTGTCCGTGCCCATCCACTTGAAGATTATGACATTTTTACAAGTCTTAAAAAATGCAGTCCCATTTCCGTTGAACGTAGGATGGAGGCAGCGGGCAGGGTCGATATGCTGAAATTTCTTTGGCACGCCATCCATCTCGTCCAGACATCTACAGTAGGTACGCTCCAGTTGAGACTTTCTTCCATTTTTTCTATGTAGGTCCTCAGCTCTTTCGTCAGTCGAATTGGTCACAGGAAACAGAAGTGCATCTTTGGCTAGTTTTCTTCGGCCTATTTTCAAAACGGTAGACTGGAGCTTGTATCAAAATATGCAATCTTGTCGGCTGGCCCATCCCGTCTGGTCGAGTCAGGTTGATCATTGGGATTGTTGGTCGTGTCTCCGCTGCTTTGAGAGTGAAATATGGACCCAACACCATAGTAGGAGTGCTGGGTTTATTCGTCAAATTGATAATATTCATAGCGAAAGAGAGAGAGAGAGAGAGGAGCGACTGTTCGGCAAAGGATTTTGTGAGAGACTGAATTGTTAGCAGAATCAGTGCTCTTATATAGGTATCATCATCCAATAGGAGATCAGCTAGCCCTCTATATTTAACAAAATGACGTTCATTTGCTATTTTTAAACCCTATATTTAGCACAATGACGTATGTTACTATTTTTGTTCACTAATGCTAAAACCCTATTATCACACTTCAGCATGTCAATTCACAAGAAGAACGGTTGAGAAAAGGATCTCTTCACAGATGGATGGGGTAAGTAAGATTTTAAAACTCATTTATTACCAATTTATTCTGAGGGGTCACGGTGGCCGAATGGATAGTGCCGTCGAATTCTGTATAGAAGATCTCAGCATCAAAACCAGGTTCACCCAAATATTTCTAACTCATTTATTTCAGCACAAAAATTCCTAACATTGCCGAATTTCAACACAAAACTCATAAGCTAGATACAATTTGTGCATGGATTTCAAGGCAAAATATACAAAACTCATATGAGAGAAACCGTTTGCGTAAGATAAATTAACTCTTCACCACTGAATCTTCAAACATTACGTGAAATATACTATCTACAGTACTAAATACATAGATAACACCATAATATAGTCGCGACCAGAATTCGAAGGCACTATCCATTCCAAGCCGTGACTCCGCCTTTTGCTATCGAAACTGAAACCATTTTGTTAACTTTTAGTCAAAATTTTCTATGCTTTTGTCAAGCACCCCACTGGCCTACCATCACCCCACTGGCCTACCATCACCCCACTGGCCTACCTCCACCCCACTGGCCTACCATCACCCCACTGCCCTACCTCCATCCTAGCCCACCCAAAATTCAACAAAACACACAAATTTCAACAAAAATTCCCCCTATCTCCCCCATTGAAAGTGGCCCAGAAAGGACCTTATCAACTACTATTTCTAATAATTCCATTACATTTTAATACATGCACTAAAGATCTTTTGATGAAATTTGAAAATGACATTTTTTGAAGACCCCTATATATATGAAAGCTAGTAACCTGATCTATTCAACATAAGCTCAAGAAACGGCATTACGTATGTACTGAAGTTATCTGGCTAAAATACGCTTTATGGAGTGAAAAACAGCGGCATAGGCACACCCTATATATAGTTGACATTTTACCCAAATACGCACAAAATGAAACTACAAATTGCGCACTATCAAAGACAATATTGAACATTTTACACCATTTTATATGTAAGGAAGGAGGAAAGTATTGTCTATTAACAATAGCAGTTCCGAAATTTATAATCATTCAAATAATTTTATTGAGAAACGATTTAGTTTAATTGTTTCGCAGTGCACATGACATTTTTCTTACAGTTCTCTTGGTAAAGTTTAAATTTGCGCGTGTCCACCACTGTAAAGAGAAAATATATTATCTAAAAAATAACAATTGCTGAATTTTTTATCGGTAATTGATTTGAAATGAGAGTCTCCCCAATTTTATTGTTTTTCCCATTACTTTACATTACGCGGCTAATTAATCGTGATTAACAGCAAAAATACGTCATATTATGTAATACAACGTAACTTATTCATTCAACTTGTCGGCGTCTGTGTGTATGTGCAAATGCTCAGAAAATGCAGTCTTGTAGTTTCGGAGGAATATCGGAACGAACAATACATGCATAGCAAGCAACACAATCAGACATCGACATGAATGCAAACATCCCCGTGTTTCAAATGGTGAAATACAACGAAATATATCAGACTGGGATCAATAAACGTTTTATGGACGAATGACGGTCGTATTTAAAAATGTGGTGTGTTCATTTCTCTGTGTGCATCAGGAAACGGGAACGATATGGTACGCCCATCCTACACTGGCCGTGCCCTACAACAATATCCGGCACTACAACACAACTCCGAGTGCATGCCGGCGAGAATGCCTAGCCAATGCTGAGTGCAAGAGTGTCGACTACGACTACGCCAATGCAAATTGCTACTACAACAATGCGAGTAATCTAGCCAGTTGGGGTCCAACCTGGATCGCTTTTGTCCCGGTCCAGTTGTAACACTTCCGTGTGCAACTGTTGCCAATTATAGGAACATCAGCGTGAAGTTGCCTTTTCCTATACATTTGACAAACGACAAGAATGGCCATCATTAAAATGCGATTTTAAAGTGACAAATAATTGGAAAATATGTGTTGTTTCCCCAATTGTTTTTTATGAAGTAGGTATAGGTTAGAGATAATTGGCAAAGACATATGTTTTATGTTGTATTTTTATGAAATATTTGAAAAATAATAGGGAAAACTATTTTTAGCTTTTATTTTTCATGAAATATTAGACAACATTTAGAAAAAGTGTATTTTTCAAGATGAATTGTATGAAAAAAGTGAAACATAATTTTGCAAAACGTATGTGTTATGTTTATCTTTATGAAAATATATTGTTTGAAGTTTCATTTTCATGAAACAGGTGAAATATGTTTATTGTAAACTTTTATGATTTTGAAGTCAAAAGTTTGCGAAAATATGTTTTTCAATATTTTTTCTATGAAATATGTATATTTTTGCCTCAACACTTAGATAGCTTTATAGAAAAAGTGCACACCAATGTATCACATTCGATACAAGCCGAGACTGTTGAATCATACATTCAAAATGTCAAAGCATCGTTATTTTATCAGATGCCAGTACATTGTAGCTAGTTTTAGTAAAAAAACAGTGAGCAATAAGGCCCATCCCATTCCTCCTAGTATATCATTATCAAGAAAATCCTACCAGAGCATAAACAAGGTTGATTGGGATGTCCACGAGATGTGGAAAATTCTCAATATCTTCTCAAGTGGGATGCATTCTCTGCTGAAATGGGGAGTTCCAGGCGTTAAATAAATGACGGGCAATTGAACAACTTTGTTCACATCTAAGTCAGTAATTTCAAGTTTGTCGATCACATACCTGATTGTTCGGCTTTTCCATTGTAGTCAGAATGATTTACGTCATTTCTCCACATATTCCAAGCTTGTTGACAATTTCCTCTGATATGAAGCATTCGGAACTGTAATTATCCAACTTGGAATAAACTGTTATCTGCTTCTTCCTCCCTTTAATACAGACTTTCGCAGGGCTTCTGTATGACAGTTCTTTGCTTCGTTGGTACTGTATATTGTTTCACCCGTCTCTCATCATGTAGACACGTTGAATGTTTACCATTTAGTAATGATAATACTAACGCCAGTTGTCAATGAAACGTGTTTTTTGTTGACAATGGTTTTCCTGGTTACGTATTCTTTTAGGAGTACTTAGGTGAATCATCCTTTCCGAATTTTAGTGGGGATATATGTAAATCTCCGAAAACGGGCATACTTCTAAGTTTGGACTTGTCTACGGACAAAGTCGATCAGATCATTTAAGGTTATTGTAGCGTCTTCTTTGGGAATAACTCTCCTGCCTTGTTTTTCCATTGTTCTCTTATTGTAGGTTGTAAATCTTTACTCTATGATTTTTACAACTTGAGAGAAAAACATTTAGCTTTTCAAATGCCGAACTATCCTAACTGGCCAAATTCGTATCTTATCAAGAAAAACGAACTGTCCTAACTGGACAAATTCGTATCTTATCAAGAAAAACGAACTGTCCTAACAGGACAAATTCGTATCTTATCATGAAAAACGAACTGTCCTAACTGGACAAATTCGTATCTTATCAAGAAAAACGTTCGACATCTGAATTTCCTCATGAAAACTTTCTTCATCAGCTTAAGGTTCATAAGTTTGACGTCTTGTTGCTTCAAAGTTTTACCAATCGCAGTAATGTTTTTAATTAGGGCAGATATTTATTGCTGTCGACTGATGTTTTAGCCTTGTTTGCTCTCGATAGAATGGTGGTTAATTTAATACCTGTAGCACTACACAGTTTAACATTGGAACCAGCGCAGCGTATTTACTTCGGCCATAACTCCGATGGGGAAATTGAGAGATAAATTTTAATGATTATATAAGACGATATCAGTAGTATAAAGTATTTTAATTAATTGTTTAAATAGAAATCGATCGATAGAATCGATAATCACCGAACGAATTTCGTATCTGACGAAACCATATGATTCGTTTCTTTATTAGCTATCCAAAGATACTACTTTCGAGTTTATATCAGTAATATAAAGAATTTTAATTATTTTTTAAATAGAAATCGATAAACACTGAACGAATTTCGTATCTGACGAAATAATATGATTCGTTTCTTCATTAGCTATCCATAGATACTACTTTCGAGTTCATAGCAGTAGTATAAAGTATTTTAATTTGCACGTTAACACTGAAAAACATCGTACCTGAGAATCTTCCACCCTGCCCGAGTCTCCTCCACTCTGCGCGAGTCCGCTGCCCGAGTATCCTCCACTCTACCCGAGTCTTCTCCACTCTTCCCAAGTCCGTCCGAGTATCCCCCAGCGGCCCAAGTATCGTCCACTCTGCCCGAGTCTTCTTAAAGAAACCGTCATTTACTGTACGGGACTTATATTCAACTTCACGTTAACACTGAATAACTTCGTACCCGAGAATCCCCTACCCTGCCCGAGTCTCCTTAAAGAAACCGTCATTTACAGTACGGCATTTATATTGAACTGCACCTTAACACTGAATAACTTCGTACCCAAGAATCACCCACCCTACCCGAGTCTCCTCCACTCTGCACGAGTCCGCTGCCCGAGTATCCCCCACCCTGCCCGAGTCTCCTCCGCTCTGCGCGAGTCCTCTGCCCGAGTATCCTCCACTCTGCCCGAGTCTTCTCCACTCTACCCGAGTCCGCCCGAGAATCCCCCACCCGTCCCGAAAACGGGCATACTTCGAAGTTTTGACTTGTCTACGGACAAAGTCGACCAGATCATTTAAGGTTATTGTAGAGTCTTCTTTGGGAATAACTCCTGCCTTGTTTTTCCATTGTTCTCTTATTGTAGTTTGTAGGTCTTTACTCTATGGTTTTTACAACTTGAGAGATTTGGTTTGACTCTATAGCCCAGCAATTAAAATAGGACGAGCGGCGAAATTCAATCGTCCATGGACGGGACCGTTTCGGATCACAGAAGAAAGATGACCAGTTATGCTTTCTATTGTTCCGATTGTCTCAGGGTTAAAATGACAAACTGTGCACGCTAACAGATTGAAAAAACATAAAGGCCCTTGGGAACCCAACCCAACCGAGTGGGATGGATGATAATTTTTCTACTCAACCGGACCAACCACCCGAGACAGATGATGAGCCCGAAATAGGGAAGAAACCCATTACCAGGGAGGAAAGCATCCCGGCTGAGAAAAGGATTAAGGAGACCCTTCAAATCAGAAAGGACGAACCCCCCCCTCGTTGTATCGATAACTGTGAAGAAATTACCACGGGCAAAACAAACAGCTCTGGGAACATCTAACTAACACAGGAAAAAGTGAGGTGAGGTAGGAAGTAAACAATTCTTTGGGAAGTAATTATCAGAGCAGTGGGAAATGGTGGCGATGGATTGGGAATACCTGATGTGTTGTGGGAATGCGATATTCCACTAATTGGGAGAGAAATTGAGGTGGAGACTAGCAAAAGTCCTCGTCAAGATGGGCGTCAGCGCTCCTCATGGCAAGAACGCGTAGATTTGGACCTCAGTGCGTCTTCGGATTCGGCGGTAGAAATTCTGGAAAAACGGATTATTGTCCGCCCAGATATCCACCCAGCACCGTATCCAAAATCGGAAATGGGAGAAGAAACAGTCCAATGGAAGCTGCCTTCCGCGCGGAAAGTAGAGGACCCCTGGCGGTATCCAGGTCAGGAAATATCCACGGACAAGTCCGCTGGAGGAGATGATAATTCAAACGGAGGTGTTAAAAATCGCAAAGCGGAGATTGCTCCCACCTGAGAACCGTATTTTCTTCGCCCGAGGAAGAATGTCCAGTACACGCAAGCGGTGTCTCGTTGGAACAAGTGGGGGTCAGGGACTGTCAATGCCCTTGCCCTGTTGTATCATTTGTGAAAGTGCCGGAGTTACTTTTTGTAAGGGGGTCGGGAAGTGTGTGATGAACGGAAAATAGATTTGTACAAGAAGCAGAGCATTAAGTGTGTCGGAAGCTATGTATATTTATGGTGAGGAATGTATAAGAGGGAAAAGGAAAAGTGAGTGTGGAGAGGGAAAAGAGAGCGGAGAAGTCTGAAAAGAGATCGGAGAAGAGGAAAAAGAGAGTGGAGAAGACTGGAAAGAGAGTGGAGTGAAGTGAAAGGAGGAGAAGGGAGAATGAAGAGGAAATGTGGGGCCAAGAAATGGCTGTTTTTGAGTGAAACATGAGGATATTGTCTGAAACGGTTGTGGAAAAGAGGAATCTGATGGGGAATTGGGAATTGGAAAAATGAAATGGGCTGTATAAAAGTGGAAAAGTTCGGTAGAATGCGATGTAGACGAAAAAAAGTGCAGAATTTGTGGAAAAGAATACGGAAAAAGGGGGCGATAATGTTAAAGAGGATGAAAATTCATCAGAATAATGATGCTGGGAAATGGGCTTCGCAGAAGAAAGATCGAGGCGTGTAGATAATTTTATTTACAGCGGAACTTTCGGCTGATTGTGAACGATGTAATTTGGTGGGAAATGGAAAAGGAAAAATGTGTAAAGAAAAAGGGGGACATGGAAGCTCGAGGAGAGATCAGAGGAGCGTTTGGGAAAATAGGTTGTAATGATATTGGTTTTCTTTTGTTCGTGGTTGACTTGGGGCAACCAGATTTTTGGGGTGGAGCGGGGAGCTGTGATCTCGCGATCTGCGAAGTAAAAACGGTTTGGCCGACGGCGCCCAGCTTTTACTTTTGCTCTGGTCCCAGGTTTTTCTTTCTTTTGTTTTGTTCTGTCTGGTTGTTCTTTAGTTTCTGTGGACTATGTACCATCGTTTTCTTTCTCCTTCTCTGGAGTGTGGCAGAGTATTCTCGTGGTTGGGAGAGAGGCGAGTGCGTGCAAGTGTTAAATATAATCGGAGTAGAAATTTCTTTTTGCGTTACGATAATATGCAGCTGGCGGCGATCAGTTGATTGGAGCGATTGTGTCATTATGGGGAGGTGTGATATCTTGATGTATATTTTTGGTAACCGGAAACGTATTGTTTCGTGTCGGTTGAGTTTCTTGATAACGGTGGTCGAAACTGCGGCTGATTAGATAATAACTGTATGTGAGTTGGAATCCAGCGTGATTCCTAGTTGTTGTTTTTGGTGTTTTGTGACGTATTTGCGACTTGATTAGAGGAGAGTGTGTTTTGATTTCGGGTGTTAATTGAAAACGATATATGATATTAATCATGATTCTCTTTGTGTGTCCTGAGTGTGTTTTCATTGTGCAGGAGTGGAGAGACTTTCGACCTATGTGTATGCATGGGTGATAGAGTGTTGTGGAGGAAGGAGAGGAGAGAGGGATAGTGAGCAAGGTGAGGAAGCGGATTGTAGAGAAAGTGAGTGAGAGAACAGAGGGAAGAAGTAAGAGAGATGAGAGTGTGCGAGAGGAAGTGAGTGAGAAGGGGAGGATGACTAGTATTGATAGGTTAATATTTAAGCGTTTTTTTAGATGGAGAACCGGGGGAATAGTTTAGATGAGGAACTGGGGAATAGTCTAGATTAGGGAAGTTTAGGGTGATAATTTAGAATTCAGTTGCAGGAGCCGGGAGAATTAGGAATGCCGGGACTACAACCGGAATATTTCCGGTTGAGACAAGGTCGGAAGTCCAGGCAGTCTGGAATTCATCTCATGGAGCGCCGACACGACCCGGAAAAATGGAACGCGGACACGACCCGGAGAAAATGGAACGCGGTCACGACCCGGAGAAAATGGAACGAGGACGCGACTCGGGAGAGAGGGAACGCAGACGTAATACAACGACAATCGCGAGGTCGGAGACCGACCTATTCTGGGGAGAACGTGGTGTGACGGAGTGAAACCAGAGGCGTGTATTAGATTCGGAGGTGGAGAAAGCATAGTTTTGAATGTTTTAAAGAATTCGGAAGCGTGTGATAAGACTAGAATAGAAAGTAATTTATATTGGCGTTCGTGCTATCTGTTGACAGTAGAAAACTTGGAAGTCTAGATTGTATGACTTTTGTATATTTTTGTAATTATAACCGGCAGAAGTACGACTGAGAATTTTAGCTACGTTTATGCTACCTAAAATCTAGATAAAATACAACTAAATAATATTTCATTAAATCGACTAAAATGGAAATTAGCGTAAGTTTTATGAAGGTACAATATTTTTTAGACATTTTACATCTTCTGAAACGTTTACATTTTATAAAATCCACTTGCGGACCTAAAATCTAGATAACATCTAGCTATCTTTTGCCACTGGAATAGCGTTTTTATTCATTTTAGCGGGTGTGCGATTCAATAATATAGCGTCTTTGCTTATTTGAATAGGTGTGTTGAGTTAACTAAACTCCTACTTCTTTCACTACTACTACACTATCTGCTAAAAATCAGAGATTCGATTTTTGTGGTGTAACGTTTGTCTAATTAAACAGTTTATTTAATTATGACGATTTTAATTGCACAATCAATACAGAGCTGTGCAGTTAGTATTCTACATACAGCAGAACGCTGACATATATGCTTCTGTTTAAATGGGCTCCTAGGGCTGCTATGTGTGCCGTCATTGAAGGTTAACAGGATTAAGAAGGTTGACTAGAGGCGGTTAATTTGCAGTTACATACTGTGACGGAGTAAAACCAGAGGTGTGTACTATAGAGCAGACCCTGGCGGTGCCTGGCGCGTCTCCAACTTGCATTCAGTGCCAATTATGTAGATTCTTGGAAATCCCCGCGAGCCCGCTAAAAGTCGGTTTGGTCCGGGGGAGGCAGTTTTGACAAACAGACAGTGCACGTATGCGGAGAGGGACCGAATTTCGGAGTGCGTTGTCATGACAGCTCAACGGTTTTCGCAAGCGGGTGACTGCGTTTGCCAGTTTCGAGTGGTTTCTTTTTCAACACAATCGATGTGGCTGGATGTGCAGCGACCAATCACAGTCCGTGGTTCGATCAAAGATCGGTTACCCATAGAGACATGATGAAAAAGACATGCAAAAAAGAGCGGGTCTGATACCAACGAACACCGAACAACAAAGACACATAACACTCAGTGACACACCGAACACTTGCGCACGGCTGACCGGAGGGACGCGTTATCTTTTTTAGACAATTGGTACTGGGTGGACCGGATAATCAATTAGAATTTCGGTGTTGAGTGTGGAAGGGAAGTAAGCATTTTTTGGGTGCATAGTAGTTCGCGTGAATTAGATTCGGAGGTGGAGAAAGTGTAGTTTTGAATTTTTAACGAATTCGGAAGCGTGTGATAAGACTAGAATAGAAAGTAATTTATATTGGCGTTCGTGCTATCTGTTGACAGTAGAAAACTTGGAAGTC
>JAUYWV010138235.1:0-10725 GCA_032274565.1 Nematoplana nigrocapitula
GAGTTGCCCGGTTGCTGGGTCTCGGCGGTCCTGCGCCGCCCCCCCCCCCATCCTCCGGAAGGGGCCGGGTAACACAACAACAACAACAACACTTAGGGCCACGCGCATCGACTAAGGGAGTGGTTTATCCCTAACTCTATTGAGATCGACCGGATTTCTTGGTTGTAGTTTGCCCGTTCGCGCTATTTATTGTTTGTTAATATATATTTTCCGACATCTTTCTTGTTGATTCGGAGAGGGCTGAGCCAGACCTTTCGTCAGCGCAGGGTTGCTAGGACCCTGTCTGTGGCAAGGAATGTTACTGCTCGAAGGGAAAAAGCAGAATTAGCCCCGGGCACTGTACATCGTTATCTGGAGAACTTCACCGGCCTCCTCCCCTTCAGATTATGGACATGGAAACCCAACAGCAGATCTGCTCCAGCCAGATCGCGAGACGCGACAACGAATTTATCGAGATGAAGCAAGAACTCCAGTCGAGTCTGAATCGGGAGAAGGAGTTGAGAGCCGAACTGCGCGAAGCGGAAAGGCGATCCGCTGACATCGAGTCTAAGGTGAGTTGGGCGTTGAGCTGACCAGGCCATGACCAGGATAGTCTTGGATTGATAAGTGTTTTATTAGATGTTTACAGTCTGGAATTTCTGTTTGTTTTTAGTTGAAACTTGATGTGAGCATAATTAAAGCAACCAGGCAAGCGTTGCAGCATCCTCGCATCTCTATAAGAGAGTCTGTCTGTCGAGACGAAGCGAAGGAGAGGACGGATATTTTTCCCTTACTCTCTTTATATCTTTTTCTTCTCAGTCCTGTGGCGCAAAACGCGCTGCGGTGGCCTTCACAATCCCACGCCATTGGCCCCGGTGTTGCGCCAGATGTGACGCTCCTGCTGCTCCACATTCTGTCCATTCTCGGAGGTCTGCGATTTCGTTGCCTTTGGTGAGACAGTGGCCGGGAACAAAGAAGAGATCACAAGCGGGAATGAGGCTGAGGGGATCACGATAACCTTTGTATTTGCGGAATTTATCAACAAACCTCTTGGGGTGCTTGAGTGTTCCACGCGTGCAAGCAGATCCATAAGGTCTTATTTACTCATAATCAGTAGGGTTGTGTCATCAGCAAAACGTAAATTATTTCTACTCTGTCCTCCCACTCTCACCCCCATATGGCTGTTCTGAAGAGCTTCTCTCATGATGTTTGCTGAATAGATGTTATACAGCTTGGGTGATAAGATACAACCCTGCCTGACACCTCTTTCGATCTTAAACCATTCTGTCAGTCAGCAGCTCGTTCTCATCGTTGACTCTTGATCATAATAGAGCTTCTTTATCAGGTTGACGATGTGCTCCGGAAACCCCATCTCAATCATGATATCCCATATCTGCCCATGGCTGACTCAGTCAAAGGCTTTACTATAACCAATAAAGCACATATAGAGTGGTAAACTGCACTTTTCTATGATCACTCTTATATTAACTATGTGTTCCCTGGTTCCCCTGTTTTCGACAAAGCCTGGTTGCTCTTCGGAGATTTCTTCCTTGTATTTTGCTTTCTTCCGGTCTGCTATGATTGTGAGTAAGATTTTGCTGCAGTGAACAATGAGACTAATGGTCCGGTAGTTGTTACATTCCTTTAAGTTTCCCTTCTTGGGCAGTGGAACGAAGACTGCTCTGCACCAATCGAGTGGCCATTCTTCCTTTTTTCATATGATTTTGCAAAGTTTCCATAGGATGTTGATTCCAGCTTCATCTGTGGCTTTCCAATTTTAAATTGGAATCTCGTCGATACCTGGTGACTTCCCATTTTGAATTCACCGCATTGCCCAAACAACTTCCTCTCTCAATTCTCAATGGTGGTGGCTCTTTAGTTGTTGTTGGCACTCCGTTGTCATTTAACCCGTCTCTTTTCTTGTACAGCTCTTCACAGTATTGTACCCATCTATTTGATATCGTCTGATTCTGTTAGCGTTATTCCTGCGCTGTCATTGATCACATCAATATGAGCTATCCGTGCTCCAGTCTCCTCTTTAACTACTTTGAAAACTTTTTTCAGGTTGTGGCGGCTATTCTCGATTTCCATGCATTTATCTTCGATAAAAGCCTTCTGTCTTCTTATGCCTTATATTGTATTCTTTGTCAAGCCTTCTCCATTCCAAATAGGCTCCTCTGATCTTCGCCTTCCTTCTCTCCTTTGAGACTTCTAGTGACCCTACTGTTAGCCACGTGTGTTTAGATCTTTTCTTCTTCGGGATGTGAACATTTACTGTTTCTAGGACTTCATCCTTCATCTTTACCCAGACTTCATTTGGTGTTGTTTCTTGCTCGACTGATTCTAGAAGCTTCTTGAAACGGTTGTTGATCTTCACTGTAAACTGATCTGGTATACGGCTTACATCATACCGGATTGGAGCTTTCTGAAGATTTTTCTTAGCTTTAAGTTTTAACCTCATCTTGCTCACCAGAAGTTGGTGATCACTGCCACAGTCCGCGCCTGGATATGTTTTCACATTATGCAGAGCTGACTTCCATCTCTTCTTTACCATGGTGTAGTCAATTTGGTTCCTAACGCGATCCCCTGGGCTTGTCCAAGTGTAGAGACGTATCGAGTGACGTTGAAAAATGGTGATCCCAATCATAAAATCGTCCTGTGCACAGAATTTCAGAAGTCGTTTCCCTCTGTTATTCATCTCACCTAAACCATACATTCCTTGTATCTCACTTGCTTGATTTCTCCTTCCTACTTTCGCATTCCAGTCTCCCATTACAATAACGACATCCTTATTTGCGATTTTGTCTAAAGTTTCCTGGATGACCTCATAGAAAGCATCAATGTCCTCTTCTGTTGAATCGGCAGTTGGGGCATATACCTGAACGTAAGTTATGTTGACAGGGTGGGCGTTTACTCTCAGTGTGATGACCCTGTCATTGATTGGATTGTAACCCAAGACTGCCACAGGTAGCCTTTAAATGCGATAATAGCTTGCCTGCTATTTGATGCAGAAATGTGTTGATTAAACTTATCGATGCTTTACCAAGGTGGGAGAGTTCAGCTATTGATTAGAACTGCCACATCACCAGTTGTGTGAAGCATTTGATAATTGTTTACACGGTTGGAATTTCTCACAGTTCCACCCAATGCGTTCCGCGTTACTCAGTTGACTTTGATCTCGTGCGTTCTGTACGAATATCAGCATCGGATCGACTTGCACTATATTTACGGAGCCGATTCGCTTTCTATTTCGATTGTGTAGTGGAGATTGGGGCGAATTGAACTTTATGTGATCTAAATTTGTGCTATTTTATATCGTCTTTCGTATGTTCTTGTTTATTTTACTTATGTATATGCTCTCAGCAGCAGGTTTTCAAGGTCAGACATATTTATAGAACATATAACAATAGATTTTGTTCGGGTGATCCCTGTGTGACCTACATAGGTCGAACAAAAAAGCACTAACTGGACATGACCTGTGGAAGCGTACCTGTCTATATAAAATAATCTGTGTAGTTATTTCAGAATTTAACTTTAAAAATTTGAAATCGTGTCTATGAAAAAACAAGCATTAAAATCCATAATTTTATATTGAACATTTGCTTGCATGTTACATGCTTTTATTTAGACGGCGCTATACGCAGGGCTGTAGGGTGGGTGATTGTGAATAGACACATCTTGCTTCTCTAGCCACGTCAGAGTAGCCTGTACCCTGTGTGTTGGAACATTGCCAGGATGAGGAAGAAATGCGATGAGAATGCAAACGTTTCGCAGCTTTGCTACCGTTGTAAACTTTTTTCGGGTGGTAATGCACTTTTGAAATTGTAAAAGATTATTGCTCTAAAGACGTGTTTATTTAGGAATTCCATGTTCTCAAAATTGTTTGATGATGTAGACCAAATAATTCATCGACTTCAAATGTTGAAATTCAAATTCCAATAGAACAGTGTTACCACTCCCTGCGTTTGTTTCGATGATGTAATTTTCAAAATTGTAATGTAGTGCTCCTAACCTTCTGTAAATTCATTGTCAAAATATATGTGTCTGTTAAGTTGCCAATAGCGTCTCGCAAGTTAGAAATTGTATCCTTTTAGTAACATTTATTATGGTGTTCCTCTTTTACAAATGCATTCTTTTATTTTATTGGTCACATTTAAGGATGAAGTCATCCTGGTTTTCGCATTCCACCCTAAGTTCCTCGTATTATTTAATTTTATCCACTCAACCATCACTGTCTCTTTTCGCGTGTGACGACCATCAGGGCATGTACAGTACAATACGCCAGAGGAGTAAGCTCATGTTCAACAACGATCTGATGGCCGACGTGCACTTTCTGGTGGGCAATCCGAACGCCGAGGAGATCGAGATGGGCACCGGTCAAGTGGTGGAGAAACCGGTCCGCATTCCCGCCCACCGATACGTTCTGGCCACCGGGTCTTCCGTCTTCTACGCCATGCTATGCGGCCCCATGTCTCAGCAGAAAACCGAGACTGAACAGAAAGGCGATTGGGCTATCTTTTCTACCTGTTCCTCCTCATCTTCCTCCTCATCCTCCTCTTCCTCCGAGTCTTCTGCACCGACGACAACAGATATTGTCATCCCAGATGTGGAACCACGCGTGAGGAGCCGATATTTCATTTTAACATTTCCTTTTTTGTTTGTTTTTACCTTACTGTCTGCTCATTGTTCTTTCTGACCACTACTAGGATTCAACGTGCTGCGTAATCGGGGAGACTGAGTACGGGGGCTAAAGCTAGTTTTTCTTCTATCATTACCTCGTCCCCTCTCATCTGGTTTCTCACTTCCTACTTCGAGACACTTGATAATCTTGCTCGTGAGGCAGTCCCGCTTCCTCATTTTCTTTTCGTCATCATCACCATCGGATGCCGTAAACTGTCCTCCTGGTGTGCCATCCTCAGTTACACTCTGAAAATAGGCCGAATGCAAACTTCACAGTGTAATGCGTACAACATAAATTTCACACTCTTGTTATTAAGTCTTTATACCAGACAGCTGTTTGCCTCAGTCACCAAAACCGCCTATGGACCTGGTCATACTCCTTCTTTGGGTGTACACCGTTATACCTTTGTCAATTATTTCGTCGCTTTCTATGAGTGTTCAGTCATGTGGCTTCGAATAACCATCACTTCTATTCTTTGCCTTTATTCCTCCATACCATCTTAGCCTTTTGGTGCCGTTATTTTCTTTTTCTCTGCGGTGTGTTGACCACACCAGCCGATCGATTTTTGTAAATTCACCTTTCTATGTTCTTCATTGATAAGTGCAGCATCCATAATAACAATCTCATTCCACTTCTTTACAGTAATCTTGTTTTTCTTGTGCTCATTCTGATTTTAGGCCTTCCTCAACCTGCTTCGCTATCTCTACTGCGACGAGACGGACATTGAAGAAGACACTGTTATTTCTACCCTGTACGCCGCCAAGAAGTATCTCGTTCCCCATATGGCACAGTGCTGCGTCAATTATCTGCTGGTTGGTGATAAGTTTGCTTGATTACAGTTTAAATACTAAGTAGAGGAGGTGACGGAAAAATCTTCAACAAAAATGTTCTATATAACATTTGTTTATAGTCGTTGAAAGTTGTTTGTTTGTCTGTTTACCCGGCTCCTTCCAGAGGATGGGAGTTGACCACCGTTTTTACATTCAGTCACTGGATCACGACTCTAGAAAGTTGTTGTCCAGTACCTATAGTGGCTATTCTTTCTTTGTAATCAATTCCTAATAGGCTCTCATCTATAAACTATTAAGTTTGTTTAAACCTTTTTATGATTACTACTCTCAAGTAAATATTTGATAAAAGTAGTTTAACTCAACTTAAAACGTACAGCCAAATAAAAATATGTGAGTCATCTAAGTTTAATGTGTTAGGTAATATCTCAATTCGCCTTATATACAATACTTTGCAAAACTTATTATTATTATTTTTATAAAGAATGTGTTTATTTGGAGGTATATGTGTTTAAGGTCTTACACTATTTAATGTTATTGGTTGAATGCAGTTAATAATACTGTCTGAGTTTATGACAATGTTATTTGAATTAGTCAATGGGAATTTGTACAGATTGCATTCATAAAAACGAAAATGGAAACAAAACACACATTGCTATCAAGCACGTTAAAGATACTGTCAGATGCAAATGTAGGCTGCTCAAAGGACAATTAATTACAAAAACGCCGTATAGTTTGTCACTAGTCGCATCCAAATTCGATACGAATAGACAGATTGACATATTTAATGTCGTTAAGACGGGTGTTATGGCAGAGCACTCCAAAACAATGAATCTGCCGCGACCATATGTTGAGCCCAACATGCAGCTTTCTCCTTCCTTTTTTCCAGTCAAGAGGTCAGCTGATGCTGTGGCATCATATTGGGGGGAGGAGTCTCTCCGGAAGTCTTCTTATATAATCAATTAATTTCTTCCCATCTAGGAAGACCACCTGAGTGGAGGGCGAAGGTCCCCAGGCTTTCCTGTATGTCTGTCTGTCTTATTCTCGGTCGGGTGGGCGCGCCAGCACCCCGATCTCCCTCAGGTAGGGAAGGGCGCGGGATCCATCCGACAGGATCTCAAGGGTCGGTCCGTCCCCCAGGAAACGGATGCGGATGGTGGAGTGGGCTGGACAAAGGAGGATGAGATGGGTGGGGTCTTCGGGGGCCACCATGCAGAAGGGCATGTGGGGGAATCAGATTTCCCACTACGGAAGAGATAAGAAGCGAGAAGCGGGGAATGGCCAGTGCGCAGCTGCGCCAGCGCAATAGCGTCGGCACGGGACATCTTGTCAAATGGCGGGAGGGGGTTGGGGAGGCAGGAGCGGTGGGTGGCACAATGAGGGTCCTCCGCTTGAAGGCGGGCCGCGGTCTTCTGCGCGGTGCGTGAAAACGCCGCACGCGCTGACTGGAGATCCACCTCCGCGGTTTGCGGGAGTGCGGCCCTAGCGCGGGCGGCCCCGTACGCAGCCTTGTTTCCAGCAATGGATCAATGGCCCACTGAAGGTTCACCTCCTGGGTGTGGGTGTTTGCCAGGGCGTGGAGAGCCTCCCAGATCTTTTGGCAAGTGGTATTTGCCTGTCTGGAGGCTCCCTTGGCCAACCGGCGCAGTAGGGACTGGGAGTCTGAGATAAATCGGACCCCGCTGAGGCGGGGGAGGTCCTCCAAGGCGCGGGCTCTTTCAAGGCCCTTGAGGCACGCAATGGCCTCGGAATGGAAGGAGGAGGTGACTCGGCCTGCTGGGAAACTGGTGGTGGAATGGCGGGTTCCCCTGATAAAGGTGACTATGCCCTCTCCCCCCTATGGGTCCCGTCTGAAGCGGATCCGTCTGTCCAAATGCGGACGTCTGCTGGGGGAGAGCATCGAGGGTTTCGAGGGCCGCGAGCTTTTTCAACTCGGGTGGGTCCTCTCTTGTAGTGTGGGAGAGCAGGGTAGGGTGGATCCTGACTCTCGTGGAGTCAATCCAGGGGGCCGGTGGGAAGGAGTCACTCTCCCTTGGGGCGTTTGAAAGGCCCGCTGTGGCGGTGATCTGCCTAGCAACGTCCCGCCAATTTCGTCTCAGTTCCCCAGGTTTCCCCGGGGCCTTGAGACGAGTGGGGACGTTCTGGGCGGCGACCTGTTGGATGGGCGTCTCCTGGTGGTGCCTAAGCGCGCGTTCGCAAAGGTGTCCCGCGGCCGCGGCGGCTTTGGAAGCCAGGGGAACCAGGCCCGCCTCCCTCAGAAGGGCTGGGGTTAGGGTCGAGCGCGTGCAGCCGGAGATGGAGCGAGCGGCCGCTCTATGGGGGACCTCAACCAGGTTTTGGTTGTTGTTGTTGTTGTTTGTTGCCGGGTGGATGCTCCGTAAAGGACAGCCGATTCAACATACGATTTGTAAATAGCTGTGAGCGAGCGCTGACCCTGGCCCCAGGTTCGACCCGTGAGGCAGCGGATAGCCTTGTTCCGGGAAAGGGGCTTGGTGGTGCCACGTCAATTGGCAGTCCAAATGGACTCCAAATAGGCGGGGGAAGGGCTCGAACGGGATCTGTTTGTCGCCGAAGAAGACAATCGGCCGCGTCTTCCCATTCACCTCCCGAGGGTCTAGCGAGTGGAAGGACACGACCGACTTCTCCGCGCTGAGGGTGACTTTCCATTGGGAGCACCATTCACCCACCCAGGTGGCTGCTACTTGGAGCGTGGCGGAGCATTCTTGGGCTGTTCTGCCTTGGGCCCCGAAAGTTGAATCGTCCGCAAAGGCTATGGTAAGGCAGGACTCGTGGGCGCCCCAAAGGAGGTCGTCTATGAATAGAAACCACAGGGTGGGCGCTAAGACCGAGCCCTGCTGCAGGCCGTCTGAGAAGACCTTCTTGTCCGATTTGGCACCTTGCCAGCTTACGTAGGCTCGCCTATCTTGCAGGAAGGCCCGGATCCAAAGGATCAGGCATGTGGGTAGACCCTTCCTGTCGAGGTTTACGACCAGGGCCTTCTTCTAGACCCGGTCGTAAGATTTAGAGAAGTCCGCTAAGAGGAGGGCGGTGCGTTTGGCCTGCGTTTTGGCGTTAAAGCCGTCCGAGATGTATTGCGCAACCGTTGCAATCTGCTCCTCTGTAGATCTATTTCTTCGAAAGCCTGCCTGGGACGGATGGAGGATGTTACGGGTCTCTATAAGAAAATTTGAGTCTCTCCCCAATCAGCTGCTCTGCTAATTTCTGACGCAATTTAGCAGACTGATGGGGCGGTAACCTGTGGTGCTGTTTCCTGGTTTTCCAGGCTTTGGGGTAGGACGAATCTCAGCGAGGCGCCAGGCGCTGGGAATAGTGCAGGTGCGCCAAGAAAGGTTAATGCATTCTAGGAGGCATTCCTGCCCTCGCGGAGTGAGTCGGCGGAGGATAGTGTTGGGAATGCCGTCCGGGTCGAGGGTCGAGCGGTCTGGTAGTTGAGACAGCGCTCCCTGAAGGTCGCCCAGACAAAAGTCTGAGCAGGCTTCGGTGTGCTCCCCGTTGCAAGGGCAAGTCTTGTCGAGGGACGCCGGGGTTCTGTTGTATATCCCCAACTCGGAGTAGGAGCTGAGCCAGGTGAGCTAGGGAGAGGCCGGACTCAGCAGGCAAAAACTCGAACAAACACCAAGCGCCGGGGACTGCCACTGGCAGAGGAGGGGGGGACATGCGCAGAATAATAGAAGGCAGGGGCTGGCAAATAAAGCAAAAGCAGGTGGAAAGCGACAAGCTGGGAGTTTGGGAGCAAAGCGGAGAAATGGCTTGGGGGGAGACGTACCGAGGGATCCAAGGAGGGACCCCGCGGGTCCCAAGAGCGAGACCCCGGGGGGCCGCAACACTTCGCCAACCAGGGAGACAGACATCTCTCCGGGAGGATAGCCCCGCCACGTGAAGGCGGTTGCATGGGGCCTAGATCTCTACCTCGCCTGTCATTTGAAAATATGCTGATGAGCTGCTCACCGCGTGCAAAACTGGAGCGTGAAAACTCTAAATCTGTTCTATTTATATTTTGTCTCCCCTCTCTCTCTCTCGCTCACTCTCTCTCTCTCCCTTCCTCTCTTCCTCCCTCCCTCTGTTTCCCTCCTTCCCTCTCCCTCTCTCTCTTCATGTTTCTCTTCTTCCTTCTCCCTCTCTCACTCCTCTCTCTCTCCCTTCCTCCCTCCCTCTGTTTCTATCATTCCCTCTCCCTCTCTCTCCCCCTCTTTCTCTTCCTCTTCCTCCATCCCTCTGTTTCTATCATTCCCTCTCCCTCTCTCTACCCCTCTCTCTCTTCCTCTTCCTTCCTCCCTCTCTCCCCATGTTTCTCTTCTTCCTTCTCCCTCTCTCACTCCTTTCTCCCTCCCTCTGTTTCTATCATTCCCTCTCCCTCTCTCTTCCTCTTCCTCCATCCCTCTCTCCCCATGTTTCTCTCCTTCCTTCTCCCCCTCTCTCCCTCTTCCGTCCTCCCTCTCTCCCCCTGTTTCTCTCCTTCCCTCTTCCTCTCTCTCTCCTCTATCTCGCTCTCCGTGTTCTGTCCTTCCCCCTCTCCCCCTATTTCCTTTCTCCAAGTGCTGAAAGCTAGACAAAAGAACGTAAATTGATTGTAGGAAGAGAGTGCGGTACCCGTGTCTGACAATCATCATCTCGTAGGTCTGAATGATTTTCTCGGTGAAAAAGTCCACCACCTGGAGATTCCAGTTCTCGCACACTGTTTCCACCTCGGAGAGGAAGATGTCATAGTTGGGCTGGGGCAGATTCACCCCGGGAAACAGATCGGAGATGATGCCCCGGAAGAGGGGGATGTCGTGGGAGAGGAATTTGGGAAGATTCACGTCCAGGATGGAACGGAGGAGCTGCAAGACAAATAGGAATATGTATAAGAGAGCTATAAATAGCCTATATGATGAGGTTGTGGACATTTGAGTATTGTAATCATAGAGTAATTAGAACACAGAGGTTCAACTCGAAGATATTTAACAACTACACTTAAAATTTCAATATCTGTTTATCTTAGATAATAGCTTACTTTTAGCTATTAGCAATCCATAAAAATGCTAGTGTGCGAATCACTACTTTTTGACTACCCAATATGAGTATTATATACAGTATATATATAAAATACCTACGTATCGGAAATCAAAAAAGGTCACCATACCACGCTACGCCCTGTGCCCTCGCAAAAACGTGAGACTCTAATTGTAAGACTCCCTACTTTACTATATACAGGACAATTCAGCTGCTTCTGGGATCGGAGGCCGCTCTATACCAACCAGAATGTGCTCATTGTCG
>JAUYWV010138246.1:0-10724 GCA_032274565.1 Nematoplana nigrocapitula
CTACTCCACTTGGCCTTAGTCTCCAGTCCAGACTCATCCTTCTCGCGGTCGAGGCTATCCAGCACTACTGGGTACTGCGCCAAAAGGAGCTGTATAGTAGAACTCCTGCACAACCACCTCGTGGAGCAAAGTGGCTTTAATGCGACGCTATTTGATAGCATTTTCTTCAACTTGCTAAAACGATTGTATAGCACCCCAACGCCATGGACCCACTAGAGGGCGTCACGAACCAGTAGTGGTGACGATTCCATGGCTACCAAATTCGCGCAATGTGCACTGCATTGTACTGTTGTTGGTGTATAGAAAGTGGTTTCTCTTTCTTGATGATAGCCTACCCATTTCGTGCGCCAGACATAGCAGCAGCACCATTATAGGTCTGGGCACGCAGCTGCTCGATGGAAAGTTTCAGGCGCAGAAGAGCATCATTTACAAAAAATGCAAGTGAAGTCACAGATCGTACAGGCCAACGAAAACTTCGTGGACGTCGAGCTCCTCATCAAAGTATCGTACACAGATTGCCTCTTGCTAAACCCCTGTGCAGTCCTGAATGCCATCCACGAACAAGTCAAACTGGATTGAGGCCGTCTTGATGGTCTTGATTATTGATCACAGAACGCTGTCGCTGAGAAGCTTCAGCGACTCATTCTGGGCAGTCTGCGTAAAATGTCGTATTCCATTTTGTGGCCGCGTATTGCCAGACCCTGCCCCGCAAAAAAACTGCAAGACAAAATCATTATGTATTCAATGATTCTTTTGGGGGACCATTTGTATGAGCGTCCCCCCCAACCAGAATATTGGGAGGGGACGCTACCCCCCGGGATCGACGCCCCTGAGTCAGTGTCACAAATTAAGTCTTGTTCTATAAAGATTTGTTTTTAAAATGCGTATAATGAAGGGTGTCGCCATATTATTTGGAAACTTTTTCACCTGTCATTTATTTGTGATTGGAAAAAATATAAAAAAATCAGTACCCATGGTTGTCATTTTCCTTCGATTTCATCTCTCCTCATAATATATTTTCTCGTTAACTCATTCATTCTCTTTCCATCTAAGCTTTCTTTGTTTTGGATCTATATATTAGTTGAAGGTGACCTTCCCTCACAACGTCCTTGTTTCTGGTTGCTGACGGTGTGGCGTCACTTGTCAGCCTGTAGTGCGTTAAAATTCCGTAACGTCATCCAATCATATACTGTTTTGTTTCATGGATTCATGGAATTCCGACAGGTTCACGGGGATCTATGTGGATCGATATATATATATATAAAGGTAATTATTATTTGTAAAACATAATAATATATACTGTATAGTTACTACCTCCTTGTATAAACTTTGTACAATGTTCTACCAATTTGTCGGCTTCCTTTCGCATTGATATATAATTGTGTCAGAGTGCACAAAGCTTTATCTAATTAACGTTTCAAAGCCTCCCTAGCCCCTCATTCCAACATATTTCTCTCTATTTAGAGCATTGGTAAAATCACGCGGTCACACATATTACGGTCGGTTAAATGATGAGCTTGGTACAATAAACGAGCATTTCTTTCCTCAATTGACGTCATGTCCAAATCTTCTTTGATTACGGTATATGTCATAATTAAATCATACGATGATTGCTATAACAAACATATCTGCTAGTTACTAAAAACGTTAACCATTGTATTCGCCGCAAGATCCTGAGCAACTATATAGTGGATTTAGATAAGCTCTCTTTTCTGATTTATGTCAACTACTTCCCGTGTAGCTAACTGTCGAAGTCTGTATAGTCTAATAATAGTAACAGTAATAATAACAGTATTAAAATCCTCACCCCAGGTAGTCGTAATTATTTCGTGTATTTTTGTACCTTTAAAACCATTTCTTCCTAATGCGTAGGAGATAAAGGAAAATGATGCAGTTACCAAACATGTCTTGGGTGCGACCGGTTTCGGCTATTCGTCAGCCATACTCATGCTATTAATGAATCTTCTTAGCTCAGCTCCTTCTCTCAAAAACCCGTTTTTACTATAGATATATTGCTGATACATGAATTCCCGTCATCCACATATAAATTTCAACTATGATCTTGCATCCAATAAATCTCTCTCTCTATTTTTAGATATTCTTGTTTCTCATAAAGATATTGACTTTTTTATGTGGATAGAAAACCCACTCATTCTACGCCTTTACTTAATTTTTATTCGAATGCTCCCCACTCCACCTATAATTCTAGTCTTATCACTTGTCTGTCTTAATTTGCCTTATCAGATATATCTTCTACCTGGTCCGTTTTTTACAATGAGATTAAGGCATGGAATAATTTATTGTTGTGTAATGGTTTTCCTAATCCCCCTCTTTCTTGCTCCTCTTTCTTTATTCTCCCCTTTCTTGGTCTTCCTTCGATCCACCTTACCTTCTCAAAATAAATCATTGGCGAATGATGGGGCCTCTTTCTTTTAAAGTTTTTGTATTAATGAATTGTGTTTCAATTGTGTCTTAATATATTCCCTCGTAGTTTAACTCTATATTTCTTTTGTAATATTCCTGTGCATGAATATGTCTGATGAATAGCAGCCGTAACCAGTCGCACCCAATACATGTTTGGTAACAGTATCATTTTCCTTCATTTTCTTCTACGAATTAGATTCCTGAATGTGTCTTCATCATCTGATCTTTATCACATATCTTCTTCTTAAACTTTCAATTATCACATTTACACCTGTAGTTTTAACTTCCATGACGTTAAAAACAATATTACATTAAATAATAGGAAGCTTGATTCATAATTCAAATATACGTAAATTGGATAATTTAAATTTTAAATCTGAATTATCATTATTGGATAAATGAACCATAGAGCATTATTTGCATATACTGTACATAGACATAGAGGTTATGGAATACAGATATCGAAATAGTATCAACGATATGCTTGCTATAGATCATTTTCATTTATAATGCTAGAAAATGATTTTTACTGATAACTCAATATCTAGCGGAAACATGTCACAATAAACTTGCTCGATGAATACAAGTTTACTTTTGGAATTACTTTTATCTACTGGCTACAAAGTTTTAATAATAAACTTGTCCGCTAGCTCGAAATGTACCGAACGAAATATGATTAGCAATAAATGTTCTAATTGAATACTCTCACTATTTTAAAAATGAACCTGTGGCTCCCATACCATTTGTTTAATAGCGGGCAGTGCCATGTGGAAGGCTTCGCAGTCGCGTTCGCAGGATGCTGTCGCGCAGTTGCTTTAATGACGAGCTGTGCGTTGTTGAGTTGTTTCTTCGTTTTCATGCACTCTCTTTCTTTTGAATTGGAGTCAATAATTATTTTTCTTTTCTTTGGCATTTTGTCTCAAATTACAATCACTATTTCAAACTCTATAATTTCAATTTAATTCAATTTACAATCTCTTTGTGTATTTATTACTTAAAAGATTAATCAATTATTTTTCAAATGATTGATTCTTTGTTGTTATTAATGATAGATTGTTCTGGAATTTTACAGTATGTTTTATGGTTACGTTATGTACAAATGTGACAAATTTTGTTTGAATCCGTAAGAGAAATTTGAAGTTTTTGCGTATAATGCGTTACATCAAATCAAGCAATAAATCGATAATGGGTAATGCAATATGACTGAGGTCAGTAGTGACTTCACTGCGACGTGAAGTGTCCTCATCTCCACGAAATTTCATTAAGATCGTATATCAAGAACAGGTATAAAAGTGACGAATAATTTTCGTAGTCTTAAAAGGGCCTAAAACGGACCCTGTGGCACCCATGCGGATACAAATAAATATAACATAGTACATGCCCTATCCCCGCCACTCAAAGGGTGGGTACGCAAAATTTCAGGTCTTTCCGAATGATGGTCTAGATTTCTAGGAGGAGATAGCGAACATAGAAGAGGACACGCACACAGACACTTGATTTTGGGAAGCTCTTCATGTTATCATATTCGAGGAAAACTTATATTACGTTACAATCAGACATGATATACTAATATCATATTTGATTTAGCATCTCTTCTTTGTTTCCTTGTGATTATCTCATATTAACTTGCACTCTGTGAGTCTAGGAGTCGCTCCTAAGTTCATTTAGTCCTGGAAAGAGGACATTCATCTGCTATATTGTCTCATTTTCTCTATAATGTTGCTTACAGTTACAACTAGCCGTTGGATTAAGTTTATAGACATTTTGACTAAAACCACTGGCAAACTATAGTAGCAATCACAACAAATTGATCAATATCTGTTCTGTTCTAGCAAGTCAAGTAGGAACTCAACAAAACAAGAAATAAGTATACGTTATTGTAATTTATAGAGCAAATAAACGTTCAAAATTTATGAGCCGTAGGAAAAGAAGTTTGAATACATCAACTAGAGTAGACAAAACATGTAATTCCGGTTTGGGGTATTTGGTTGGCAAAAAATCTATTTATTTTCGGTTAATGTTTTTCAAAATGGCAACTAGCTGCTATAAACTATACAGACAGACAAAATGAAACGAGAATGTGTACTATCGTTGTATTGGAAAATTAAACACTATCCTACATGCCTACCAAAGAGGTCTGATGCCGACCAAATTCTACTGCTATTTTTAAAACAGAAAATCATCGCATCTGATTGGCCGAAATGACAATCAATCAGATTACATGGAAATCCTTTATCTGTAAATGAACGTGTCTACTCTAGTATACTTATTCCAACCTCTTTGGCCGTAGGCGAGTAGATTCGACGTTTATTTCCGACATGGATTTCAATAGCATATTTATCGGACAATCATGATTTAGAGGAGAATAAATATTTATTCTACTGGTAGATTTTATTTAATTTTTAAATTCAAATATTCATAATCATAATATCAGCGTTTCTAGATAGTTTATAAACTTTAACACTTACTAACATGACATCTGACCTGGATACTGACATAAAACTGCATCCGCACTCAGTAATGATGTAGTACCTTACCTCAGAAAGGGCCCTCTGGCAAAGAACATGTCCATCATGCCAACACACAAGCAAGGAGAAGTTAACTCTGATAACAAATCCACCTACTGCCTTGTAGGTCATGTCTATGTGCAGACAAAGACTAAGAGAAGGCAAGTCTGATTTAAAATCCCCAGGCGCAGCCATGCAACCCAGCTGCCATTACCTGGATACGGTCCAGTACTGGGCAGCAGCAGTGCCAGTATCTGAAGCTAGTGGAAGATATAAATTATGGTTAACAGTGGCTTCAGAGCAGCGGGAGGCTGACCAGCGATCCTGATGTTGGCTCCTACACTGCGGTGGAGAAGACATCAGGAAACCACTTCACTATCTCTTCCAAGACAGTTATTATGATTACACGCCAGAATATGCTAAGAAGAATGAACAAGCAACACCAACACGATACGATGTAGCAAACATCATAGCCCATTTCACGGGAGAGAATGAAAATCGGATCATTTTGTTGATGGAATTGGCTGAAGAAGAATCAACACCCAATGAGCTCTGGGAGAAAATGAAAGAGGAAGTAACAACAGCAGCAGATATGCACATCCCCAAAGTGAAAAGAATAAGGCAACCATGGCTAACTCCGTGAACTCTGGAAATAGCTGAAGAAAGAAGGAAAGCTAAAATCCATGGAGACAATCAAGAATGGAATCGGCTTGGGAAGAAATTTAATAAAAAAGCTAGAGAAAACAAATGGAATTTCATCTCATCGAAGACAGGTGCGAAGAAGTGGAGAAGAGTCAGTCCAATCCCAAGAGGGTATTCTATTTAGTTCGGGATAGTGACTGGTGAATATGTTGTCAGAAAGGACGTGATCAATAACAAAAATAAGCCTTCGATATCAGAGCAAGATGGGCGCAGTACTGTGGAAATCTATACAAAGCAAGGGACACCGTACAACAGGAAGTTTGGAGGCCCACAACTGCGAAAGAACCACCGCCATTGAGAGAAGAAGTAAAACGGGCTCTAAATAAAATAAAGAATGGAAAGTCTCCAGGCATTGATGGCATCCCAATCGAGATATGGAAAGCTACTGGAGACATTGGAATAGAAATGATATGGCAACTGTGTAAGAAAATCTGGAAAGGAGTGCAGCAACCATAGGACCATCAGCCTTATTGCCCACTGCAACAAAATCTTCCTTATTGTTATCTCAGAAAGAATCGATGCTAAATGCAGAATGGAAATAGCAGAAAAACAAGCTGGTTTTCTCAAAGACAGAGGCACTCGTGAACATATCCAGAATATCAGAACGATCATAGAAAAGTGTAGAGCTCATCACCTCCCTCTTTTTGTGTGTTTTTCATAGACTACAGCAAGGCTTTTGACTGCGTCAGTCAAAACCATATGTGGCAGATCATGGATGATGCAATGGGATTTCCCGAACATATAATAAGTTTGCTAGGAAGCTATACGATAACCAAGATTCGACAGTTAGAACTAACAGCGGTCTAAACGAATGGTTTAAAGTAGAGAGGGGAGTTAGGCAAGGCTGCATCCTTTCCCCAAAGCTATAGAACACCTATACGGAAAGTATAATGAGAGATGCCCTCCATGATTGTGACTATGGAGTAAAGATAGGAAGTAAGAAAAAAAAAACTTTCGTTTTGCAGAGGACACAACTCTGTTGGCCTCGTGCAAGGCGGACCTTTCAGATTTACTAACGCGTGTGGAACAGACCAGTACTCCAAAGGCCTACTTATCAACCATAATAAAACCAATGTTATGTTAACTGATGCAGAAAGGACGGATTTCTCAGACTTCACACTCAATGGAGATAAGATAGAAAAAGTAAGCAAATTTGTATACCTATGATTATTAATTACAAGTGATGGAAGTAGTTCTCAAAACATTAGACGGCTTCTAGCCATGGCTCGACTAGCCACACAAAAAATGACAACAATTTGTAAGAGAAAAGGAGTTTCCACAAAACTCAAGGTCCGACTCCTTCGTGCAGCAGTGTTTGCCATAGCATATTATGGGTGCGAATCATGGGCAATGACGAAGGCTGACGAAAAGAGAGTAGATGCTTTTGTGATGTGGTCATATACAATATCTTGGACAGAGAGAAGAACAAACAGATGGGTACTCAACAAGTTCGGGAGCGAGTTGGAGTTAAGGAAACAAATGGGAACAAGGAAGATGCGCTATTTCGTTACATGATCCGCCGGGGATGATTTGAGAAAGAAGTTATTCAAGGATCAATGGAAGGCAAGAGAAGAAGGGGAAGACCAGCAGCATCATGGATAGACGATGTTCTACGATTACCCGGTGGGAAATTAGCAGCAGCTTCAAGACTGACCTAAAACCGCAAACGATGGCGTGAAATCGTGATGATCACCGCAACGCGATTTGCGCCACCGGAATAATGATGATGAACATGACTTGTAATATGGATCTCCGATACGATTATTTGAAAGTTTCGATAACTTAATTAGATGCTGAGTCATCTATTAGCGCAAGAGAAATAACACGCAAAAGGACATGTATTGGAATTTGTTTGGAAGAACTAAAACAACTCAAAGTCTCAAGAATCCCTGAAATACCAGAGAAAAGACTACCTGGATTATAGGAATGTTTCTCTTACATGGCGCAATGAATGAAAAGTGCCGATAGATGGCATTCAACATCATTTATGCAACAACATGAATGTATATTGCTCCATTTTCAAAGACTCGAATGAAAAATGGTGGTAAAGTTGTTCGTCTCGGATTATTAAAAAATGCGATGTCTTCCAAAAGCCAAACGACGACCGGTTTGAAGATCAGTTCGGACTACATACCCTTATTTTACTCAGCATTTATAGCAAAATGTATATATCAAGATATGTATCACTTCACGCACATATCGTCCAAATTCAAACGCTTTGTGTGCCTTTATGTCTGTCTGACTATAAGACGCTTGATGTATCTTAGAATATATTGTATTGATAAGCTACAACTTCAGCAGATCATTTGAATCTATTCCGCACCACACTTAACTTGAGGATGTTCATCAATTGGTTTCAACAGTAGCTTTGTTTTGTGGCATTGACAGTTACCTACAACTGATCGCATAAATAGCGTGAGGAGTGACTATAGCAACCTGTGACAAGTAGAATTACTCGGTGATCTTTGCTTGTGATGATTATGGTTACAGTGTTAACCGAAACGTCACGACAATAAACATTTCATTTTATCTTTACTTGGTGGTTCTTATTTATTATCTATAACTACTTTAAAAATGTATTTTGCTCATCGAAATTTGTGAGCAAAATATTTTCAGAACTATAGTTTTATTTGAAATACGGATATAAACGAAGACATAATTTCTCTGAAACTCAATTACGAGAAAGAAGTTCGAAAATATCGAAAACTTTACCTAATTTTGGACAATGTTGATGTTGCAATTCACAGTTGCTAAATGTTTCCCTTGACGGAGTAGTAGACATAGTCTTATCAATAGTATACATCATATTGCTGGTCTTTGCTTTTGCTGAATCTGTATTATTTATGTAGCGTTCAGCTACGCTGGTACTTCGCCAACGCCCATGTTGTTTGAGATCAATTAGACCAATGCATTGTTCACTCAATAATGTCATTGAAGTGCGTCTAAAGGAATGACCGTTATATTCTTCAAACATTGTGAAGTTGAAGAAATGAAGCTATTTCTCGAGGATCTTTCCTAATTTGTTCACGCCAATAGATTGCTTAGACATTTTTCAAGATTTTGTTGATGATCTAAGTAGTCTTCCACTTTTTATGTCTATTTTGTCAAAGTATTCCTTCAATTGTAAGGATTTGTGTTTGGCGTCTACTGTTTAATACGACTACGACTACTGACACTTCCATTATTCAGGAAACTAATCTCATTGAACTACAGATTGTCACCTTGTGAAATACGTACACCTCCATGTATAGCAACTAATGCCAGAATTTTGTTTTAATCTACTGTATAAGTCAATGCAGTCTGGTTCATTCAACACAAAATTGTTAACATCATCCCTAGTAAATACCGCTCCTTGGTTGATACATGATGACGATCCAAATTCTGGCATATGCTACATAAAATTCTCCTAGAATTTGCGGAGAAAACGTATCAATTTCCTTTTGAGCACATAATCACCAATTCAAAAATGTTGTTACGTCGACAATTTTTGTATTACGATCTTCAGCATATTTTATAGTAATCATTCCTTCTTGTAAGATTTACTTACATTGCAGTAAGACGCATTCGATTTAAAACGGTCTAGACTATATCAGACGTCAAAGCTTCCATTTCTGACCGGTATTTATCTCCCAACTCTTTTGACGGATTTGCATGCTTGGTGACTTAAAAAATGCTACGCCAATGGGTAACATAGGAAAAATAGCCACGATATGCAAAATTTCTAATTGAGAGGCCCACAGCAGAAAATACCCAAAAAACATGATTTTGCTGCGATTCTAAATCAATATGCTGCAGATAAACGAAAATTTATTTTGCACGCTTTTCTCTGTCAATTTTCGGTGTCAGACTTTCTTATGATCGATTAGTCAATTCCCTAACAAACCGCGCTCGCTTATAGCAATACTATTTTGTCGCTTTATTGGCCGAAGCGAAGCGCGGGTATGCCGCTATACGGGTAATCCTACTTGTGTATATAAATGCATTCGCTGACTAAAGAAATTCAAATTTAATTCCTATGACAATGATTAATTATAATTAATCGATAGCGTAAATATAATGAGTGAAAATTTGAATACTAGTAATGAAAACAACAATGTTTTCGTGTTATCTTGATTAAAATCTATGAAGATCTTGCCTTAGTTTATAAAACAGGAAATTGCAAAAACACTTTCAATCACTCGTATCCAGCTTACTTTTGGACACTCGTATGTATTGTTTTCAAAAAAAAAATACACAATATTTATTGAAGTTTTGAATAAATGTATATAAATTTACTATTCATTGTTATTTGAAATATTAACAAAGTTGCATCAGTAGGTAAAAAACAAAGTGAATCCTACTGCTTTCCAAAACAAATAGAATTGTTAATCTTTTTACGACCTCAGGCGCGGTCCCAGGGGTGTTGCCCTAGTTGCCCGGGCAACACCCCTTTTTTCGATAAGGGTCGTGGTGCCCTTTTGTAAAATTTCATACTGCATTAATCTGATAGTCATATAGTAATCCTTTTAATAGGCTTGCTGAAATTTATCTTTAATTAGCTTGCAGAAAAAGTATCCTGTAAAGTATACCTATATGTTGGCTGCATAGCATTGCGCATATGAATTAGCTTACCCTACGCAGTGAACGTATAATCCTTATACGAGCAAGCTAATAAATATGCGTCGATAAGCTATCTGCAGGGACGCCGGAACAGTCCGGGCGGTGCCCGGGCTGCCTTTTTGATGGTCGGCACGCCCGGGCAAGGTTGCCCTTTTTCAAAATTCCTCGCGGTACTGTATTATAATTCTTCACCCGTCTAATGTATTAAGAGCGGAGATAAATTTTGATTTCTCGGAGATAAAATTTTCTTGAAACTTGATAGGCGCCCCTTGTAGAAATGTAGACTAGACAAAATAACCTTAGCGTAGGATGGCGCCTTTTTGATTTAGAAAGTTAGACTAGAGAACAATGCTTTGCATTCAGTCACAATACGGTATTGTAACGGTTGGTTGCCTTAACCAATGCACAGTGGTTGTGGAGGGCAGGGGTCACATCCCAACACAACACACTTCTCAATCTCATCTCTGATCAGTATTTCTGCCCCAGTATCCA
>JAUYWV010138257.1:0-19325 GCA_032274565.1 Nematoplana nigrocapitula
AAATATAACTTTTCCAATTACCCTTTTTTTTAGTTTTTCTACTGGTGCATTTCGGCGTGTGTGTGACACAAGGGAGCTTGATCTCCCTCTCTCTCTCTCTAATATACTATATATATATTTCTTCGCTCGCTTGGCTGTCTTTTCCTATCTCTCTTTCCTCCATCTCTCCCTCTTTCGTCTCTCTCTTTGCTCTCCCTCTATATTTCCTTTCTTATTATTTGCCTCTCTTTTCTCTCTCTTTTCCCTCGCTTTTCTCACTTTTCTGCGGAATTTCGCAGCGCTAACGCATCGACTTGACCGGAAATTACAACGAAAAAAATCACTAAAATCAACAGATGTGGAATAATAAAATAATAATAATATGCCTCTTATATTTGTCATCAACAAAAAAAATTATATAGTGCTGTTATTGTCACGTTCTGGTTTTTGGCACTACTGTACATATACATAGTACAAATTAGTGCTACTTTATACTGTGCTGAAAACGAAAAAGGATATTAGGTCTCCTTTCTTGTTCATCCTAGATAAAATTCTGAATCTGTTTAAAAAGGCGAGCATAATCTGCCACCCCTAAACACATCTCCCCTTCCGTGAAGTGATGCCCATCACCAACTGACTCCCTGTCGCGACCCCATTTGGGAAGACCACGGACGCGCGGAAGCAGCCAGCACCGACTTCCTCCCCACTGACAACCTAGGCCGTCGCCAAGGCACGCGTCCCGGCATCCAGTGTGCATAGGATTATTGTTATAGATGGCTTCAAATGCAATTATTCAATTCAGAGATTTAATTATATAACGGAGAGCAGAGCAAATCCAGTCACTCCGTTAGCACATAATTAGCTTAATTATAATATATCTTCTTCAAGTAATTTTGCTCCATGTTAAGCTCCAAGATTTTGGGGCATTCACACGTCTCTCTTTGGGAATATTGTAAATAGATAGTGTCTGTAAAACGCTCTGTATGACCAAGTTAAACTTTCGTCGTCATGGTGACAAGACTGAAGTAGCCGGGAACCTATACCGTGCACAGAATAACTGCTAAGCAATTGAAATAAAAGATGGGGTATAATCGTGCCTTGGAAATATCCAGTTGATCGCAAAGTAATCGTCCATTTTATTAGAAGTACAGTTTTTTTAGTAGCAGTACCGTAAAGCCAATGTTACTTGAGTTGTTCAATTACAAACTTAACTTGAATTCTTCGGTAAGAAATAAAATCCAGTAGAATCACAGAAACAGGACAATTGTTTTCACCTTAGTTCTGTTCGTGTTAGATCTTTTTAGGGCGAGGACATATTTCGTGACGGCCATATCTGACAATAATGTTCAATAATGGCATAGACAAAAATCCTGCAGCATGACCAGATAACTTACAAGTCAGAGATAGCATTGATGCGGCAAACAACATCAGCAGAAGGGAAATCTTTCGGCAGTGAAAGGAAGAGACCATCTACAGCAAGTGAAGAATGAAGCAGGGCATTCAGCTAGTCTGAAAAAATATGTCGTTAAAAACCTCACTCAAAAATAACTAAAAACTCCTAAGGGTTATGTGCTGCATTCCCCGTAACGTCCTACTGCTTTTCTCTTTTCTATCCCTCTCTTTTCTCTCTTCTTTTTACACTCCCTCTATCTTTCTCTTTTCCCTCTATCCCCCTTTTCTCCTCCCTGACCAGGAATCACAACAACAGAAAAGCATCAAGACTGACGTTCACACCGAGCTTCCTCCCCAGCCCCGACTGCCAGCAGAGTGAAGAGACCATAGAGCATATTCTCTTCTTTTGTCCTATCTACGACCGGAAAAGATTTGCCATCTTTGGCCACCCACGAACACTATCCAATACAACCCCTTGTTGCGTGTACAGGTTTCTGCTACGCATTTGTCGATAAGGTCCTCACAATCAGGAGAAAGCGCATCACAGCCGTTGATCTAATCAGAATGAATCCTCTATGTTGAGGTGCATGGATTGCCTGAATAGATCGTCGACAGTAACACTTTTCTTCCGAAACCTATAGCTCTCTACAACAAACAATTATCATTCGTAAAAACTTGAATTCGAAATTATAAGAATATATTGACCAGGTGTTTTATGATCGACTTGTTTTTCAGTCCTCAAGTGGTGGAGTACAGCAAACTTCGCGCCCCGGAAAAGAAGAAGGTTCTGTCCAAACTATTGGTTAAATCGGCGATCAACAGCGCCGTACAGAAACAGGAATTCAGTTTGGGACCTGTGGAACCCAAGCGCTCTCCGGCGCGACACCCCGAGGCCTACGAGATGATGGTCGCTGTAAAGGTCAGTTGGGTTAATGCTTTCTGGTCCACGCCCCGCTGGTGACCTGTTGAACTCGTTTATTTTGTTTTAATGTTTTGCGGTGCGGTATGCTTATGCTCTATGAAAAGAGCAAAGAGCTCTTAAAGAGGGAGGGACGAGGCAAATCGATGGGAGAGAAATGAAGCTATATGAGGAAATATGAGGAAAATAAATAGAAAAAGAAATGGTTGTATAGGGGAGATAAACGAGAAAGAAACAAAGATAAAGGGAGAGCGAGAGAAGCTATAGAAAGAGAAAATGGACAAAGAGAGAGAAAATCGAAAAAAGAAAGAGAGTGAAAGAGGGAAAAAGAGAGATAGCGAGAGGGAAGGGAGAGAAAGATAGAGGTGAAAGAAAGAGAAAAGAAAGAAAGAGCAAGATGCAAGAGAGAGAGAGAGAGATAGGGGAAAGGGAAGCAGAGACAGAGAAAGCGAGAGGTGAATTAGAGAAAGAGAGAGAAAGACAGACAGAGAGAGAGAGAGATAAAATAAAGGAAAGGGAAATAAAGATAGAGAAAAAGAAAGTGAGAGGAGGAAGAGAGTAAACGGAGAGAAAAAAGAGAGAGAAGAAAGGGAGAAAAAGAGAGGGAATAAAGAAATAGAGATGGGAAAAGGAGAGAATGTAAAACAGGGAGAGAGAGAGAGTAAGAAATTGAAGGAGATCGCAGGGAGAGGCCAGCTGCTCTGGTTGTATTATGATAGTACACCACCGCGCGTTGCTGTCCATACTCCATAGCCGACGCTGTAGCGGCTGACAAATATTTCTCCCGTCCAGGTTGAAACATATTCGCAGCAGGATGTTGTTGGTCTTCTCCGGGCAGAAAAATATGTATCTTTGTAAGATGAGCTGAATTGTCAGTTAAAATTTGACATCCGAAAATGTAACTGCACGTGAATTTTTTACTTTTCCATAATGATGTGACATATGTGTGGCGCACAAAAAGGTTTGATATTTTGTCTTACTAATGGTGAAATGATTTGATTGAATTGGTGGACTAGGAAGTACTGACTACAGTGGGCAGACCGAATACCTCTGTGCAGTTTCGTGATGTCCTATTCAGTGGAGCGTTTAATTAATCTTCAAGCAGTCAGTCTGCTTAGTTTCCCTGCTAAGCAATTGAGGAAAGCAGCACTTCGTCTGTAAAATTATTAGCGTGTTGATACAATAACTAAGTTACGTACAGTTAGCCAGCCAGCTGATAGTTAGCCCCGCGTACCATCAATGCCTGTTCTGTTTCACACGTTGTCATACCAACTGGGGCGTTTGCACGTTATTGATGCCACCCTTCTAATAAGTATGTATGGCAAGTGTGTGTACGTCAGGTGAGTGAACTGTGAAATAACTGGCTGTGTTCTTGTGCAGTCAAACGAGCGGTCCGCTGCAATGCGCAGATTAAGTAACCTCCCCAATTTAGACACACACATTCACATACAAGTGTACTGTATCTGTGCAGGAATGATACGGCGGGAGACTGGGTGATCATTGATGATGATACTGTGGTCTTCTCGCACTGACACACAACAGGCTGAACTGAAGTGGCGCTCAGCGCCGGCACTTGATGAACTGTATTAACAGAGTTAATTAAAAGTTTTGCATTGAGTCTATAGAGGAAATTCTGCTCATGGCAGACCAGGGGTCCCTGAATTATGTTAATTTTTCTCTAAATTGTCTTGCTTAGCTTGCCATTTTCTCGTACAAAAGCGTTGTTAAAATACGCTGTGTAAAAGCGGCACCACTGCTGATAAAATGACACATGCGACTACTTGTACGTTTTCCCGATAAGTTACCGTCAATTTCCTGAAACGCAAATACATCGGCAGGTCTTCCGCACTCACCTCTGGCTCTAATATGGGTATCGTTATATTATACCTTTCGACATTGAGATGAGAAAAAACGTAGCGACTGGTTCACGCATAGGTTTTTGATTTTTTGCGACACACCGAGTATTATAGCTACTTAAGAGTTTATACTACTCTTTAGTAGTATGGGTATATACTAGCGGAATATAAATTCTTCTAGTAATTACGGTTAGGGCGATCTTCTGCCTCACTGTCCTAAGCGCCGCCGGGAAGATGCGGTATCAGACCAAATGAACACTTTCGACCTGCTAAACACTCGACTGACTCGAAGGACGAGGGGCATTTGATTCAAGCCGAACCTGAACTCGAACCTGCTGCCTTCACACTATGACAGCCAACTGCTCTACCAACTGAGCCACATCGTCACCATCGGTCATGGTATTCCTAAGTTGTTTGCCGGTACTTTACTGAATATGGAGCTCTGCCAAAAAATGGGCAGTGAAGGGGGGAGTGGGAATGGGAAATCTGGGTGATGTGAGCCACTGGCAGGAGATTAATTTACCAATGCATGTATCACAGAAGCAGGGTTTTCTCACCACACTGACTGTCGAAAGACCGCACTGCAACTATGGTCTAAGCCAACGAAAGCATTTTCGCTATTATCTTTTAGGGAGCAAAGCATAGCTTAAATTTCCTCTTTGGCTTGGACCATATAGGTGGTGATATTTTGAGATTAAATTAGCTGTCAGGTTTAAACCCTCTGGTAAATCCCAAGGCAGTGAGCGGTGAGGGAGCTTGCTTCTGCGCTTACCTGTGATTAGTGGTACACTGCTATTTGGTCTAACTGAAGGCGGCCATGTTGAAGAACAGGGGAGTTACCCATTTTAACTTCTGTATATTTTATGTACTGTATATACAAAAAGAGAGATGGTCTTGCTATTCATCATATTAAGGGAATTTTATAATTTAATTACATGTATACCTTGTCCACATAATCTTGTGTGAGGGAGATTTTGACCTATGATCAGACTCAGTTTTGGCTCCTCTAGGAACTCTTGGACGCGGAGACCACAGGTCAGCTGGTAGCTCCTCAATCCTCACGGTCCGCTTCGAGAGGCACAGAGATGGCGGAACCATCGAGTGGGGCAGTCAGGGAGGACTTGCATCTGCCTCCCATACAAGGTGAGTCGTCGTCAGATAGGAAAATAAACGATTGAATGGTTTCACATTACTCTAGAGAGTACAATAATGACGTGTTTGCCGAAAGCAATGAGGAGGGTACAGTACTAAGGCACAAAAATAGGGAAGTATCTTCTGTTGCTACAACATCTGGAGTGCTTGTATGTGTTCGCTATCTTCTCCTACACCATCAAATGAGAGAGCTCAAATTTCTGGTACGCAGACTTTTAATGGCTTGACACAACATGCGTTTTGTTTCGATTAGCCTTTCTCGATATGGGGACCACAGGTTCCGTTTTCTTAGACCCTTCTGAAACTACCAAACCTTTACGGCATTTCTATACCTGTTCTTGATATGCGATCTCAATGGAATGCCGTGGAGGTGAAAAACACCTTTCGCCACAGTGAAACCACCACTGATCAAACGCATTGCATTCCCAATTATTGATTGATTGTAACACATTATTTACAATATCTCCAAATTTACATTACCGAGTCGGACACAATTGGGCACACTTGTGTACAATTTAATCATGAAATAAACCTACCGCAGAAGACTAAAACACTTAGCAAATTAAACACTTTTCATGGAATTGATTTACCCTTACTGCAAGTGATATTGCTTTTGTGTTACATTCCGATCTAGCACACGCGTTTGACATTGCACTCTGTAATATACCGCTACATGTACAATATATACTGCAAAATTATCCGTACATTGTTCCACACTGCCACATTATACTGTAGAACTCTGTAATACCTTGACAAGAAGAGTTGAAATACATCGTGTGACATTTCACACTTGGAAAGCCTGATTCAACAAGTGAAATTATGTGTATAAAATATTTATAAAGCACATGCCCTGTAGATGTTTTTCAATAAACCAAATTCACCCATTTGAAAATCATACATTGTCATTACACATAAATTGCCCAGGCGTTCAATAGACACTGTATTGCTGGCGGAGGCACGGATGACATTTAACACCTCCTAATCCCGCCTAACATTCCCTTTCAGACAACACTCCGTTGGTCAGTGTTCGCTCAGAACCGGAACCTGTCACCCAGTCTAGTAAGTACAATGATGCAGTACTTGTTTTCTGCCGGTTCGTCTTTTTGTTGCTCATTTTATCGTTCGATACAAATTTGATGTGCGTCATTATTTCGTTTACTCATTCGCTATCCATTCTTTCATTTCATTGCACCAATTTCTGCATCTCAGTCTTTCTTATTTTCAAGTATCCCCTTACTAAAAGATCCTGGATTACGACTTCTGTTATATGCTCCGCGACCTTAGAATTTCAATATTTTCCAATTTGCAGCCTCTGTTAATCGTTTGGCTTCTTTTCTATAATTGGCTGCCGTAAACAGTTTTGCTCCATATGCACTATACAGAGGAGCCTTCTATAAGTTCTATAATTCGGAAAGCTGCTTTATTTTCTTATCCACTTTGTGTCCAGAATCCTGTTTATACATCTGTACTGAATTCAACCATCACATCTTTCACTACCTCAGAGTTCGTGGATAATATGTTGCTTCTCACATTCCAGAATCTTTCTAATTTTTCTAAACTACCGCATTTATTTGAAAAACCCGAAATCAACAATCGTTTAAATACATTTAAATAATGATAACCAACAATTGATTAAATGCATACATCGTTTTAATTGAGACAGCTAACCTTTGAATAAATAAAACTCTTTTAGATAGTTCATAGATTGAAAAGTTGTTTTTAAGCTATATAGGCGTTCAAAAAGCATTGGATAAATCAAAATTATGCTCCCAATTTGTCAAAAATGCATTGTTCGAAAGTGGCGATGTCCCAATGCGTACAAAGTTTAAGCTCGATTACTCAGTATTTTTTATAATTTGACAACAGAATGTGCACTGTGAGCAAACAACATCTGGATTTCATTGAGAGTTGTCTTACTAATAGAGTTGTTAATTACCCCTTCCTGCCATTTTGGTCGGAATGTGTTCTTGAAAACGACCAAGAGGATATGGGTAAAATGGGAGTCACGCTCAAACTTTTCAAATGCTTCTCTCTCTGAACTTTTATATTAACTTGGACCGTTTTCCCAGCCAGGCGGGGGTTGGTCCACGACCACCTTCCTCCACAACAGAATCTGTCCACAAAATCAGAAATGGAATTGGTGGAATATGAAACTGTTTTCTGAATGTGAAAATAATGTTAAAAGTACCCTTCTTTTTATATAGCAAATTTCTACTTATCTGTAGTTCATTCCTCAATCCCATCGAGGGAGCCTGCGATTATGAAAATTTTGATGCGAGTGATACGCGTCTGAATGCAAAGAACAATAGATAAAATTTCATTTGATTTTTATGTTGTAGTTGTTGCAGTGTATACAGTCTTTTAGTCGAGAGCAGATCAACTTGAGTTGCTCACAACGCTGGAGCTTCTCAAATTAGAAGGCACTATTGATGTAAACACATAGTATCCTGCTTTACGATCATGATTGTTTTTTGGTGAATGTCTTACATATTCTAAAATCCTTACTGTGTTGCGTTCCTTTTTCAAACGTAAGCTTTCCTTTATTAAATGATTTATGTCTTTAATTTACTTTTAGTTATTGCTATTTAGATGACGTTACTGTTCAGTGGATTCCTGACTTTATTGATCTGGAATCGAACGATAAATCTGGTATTATATAGTTGCAAGTCCAACTCTATTATATCGCTCATTGTTGTAACCAAAGATATTGATTTATACTTGTTGACCTCGATATGAAGTAAAAAAACAAAATTGGACTAGTTTCAGTATCTTGTGTGGCTGACAAGAACCGTTCTAGCGTTGATTGCATTGGGAAAATACTGCGTTTTAATTGGCTGACGTCATCTTATCGCAGTTACCGTAGAAATCTACGGAGTCCAATGTGTTCACATGTGTACCATTTACTTGTTCCAAACTGTTTCCTTTTAAAAATACCTTTAAAAATGTGTATTTTCATGCATTCCTTTGGCGATATAGTTTCCATGCCATGTCACCATTGTATTGACCGCGGTTTCTCCAAATGCTCCCTCGTCTTCTTTCTTTTCCGCCAGTAGTAACTTAGAAATAGTAAGTTCTTTTCAAAAGATATTTATGATGCTATGCTAATAGGAGTTCTTCCAACGGAACCACAACCGCCAGCCAAACTATCTTCTCAACAGAAAGGTATATCATAGCTACACTACATATTTTGTTCATCTAAACAGATGGTGTTTTAACAATAATCATCTGATATTACATGGTGCAGTTTTGGCAATATCATTTTCTGTAGTGAAATAAACTTATATCTCAGATATTAAGGGCATTTCAGCTGCAAATTTGTTTATGCTTTCGAAATTTGAATCGTAAATCTCTAAGTAATTGGTTATGTGTCACGCAAAGGAATTTACGCAAAAATGAATTGCTGTGCGCTTTTCAATTTTCGTTTGCGAGAATCTCTGAACAACTTTGGTGAACAAAATAAATTTAGTGGCAAAGTCGTCTTCAGGGAGAGAAAAACAATTCATTGCGTCATTTTAAATATCGCACATTGTTTTGACACACTATGCTTACGGTGGACTGCTGACAAATGTTTCTGTATAGTCCATGCCAAGACGCACGATAAGTGTTAAGGAAGACGGAAAGAGATTCTAATAACATATTGAATTCTTTACTACACTATTTTCCTGTCAAAATAGGCACTTGGTGAATCAAGTGAGCCTCATTTAATCCTCATATGCCTTTATGTAATCGTTTGACTCAGTTACACAGCAAGATGACCTTGACCTTAGCTGATACCAAGTTAGCAGTTTTTAAAGCAAGATGAGATATCCAAGTTGACTCATGATCTATTGGCCCCTGATTGAATCTCAGAAGACCAGAACTGTCTTAAAGTGGTTTTCGGATAGAAAATCTAAAGGTTAAATTCTAAAAGTTCTAATCTAAAAGTTAAAATTCAGTGCAAGTAATTGCTAGACCTATGGCCGACTCACCAGCTTTATTTGAGCTATTTTTAGTTTATAATTGGTTCACTTGATTTAACAAAATCTCTCATGGGCTTTATTGTTCCAATACCGTTGGCTCGCTCGACTTGACAAGAGCTCAACTGGGAATACCAAATGCTCAGCGTAAACGAAACTGGTGTAGATACTGAACATTTCTATTCGCTTTAAATGCATACTGTACATCTCTAAACGTGACAAACATTCTACCAATACTGTATACATTTATTGTTATTTTTGGTGTTATGTAATTAAAGACTAACACAGATGCCTGATGCGTTTTATTGCTGGTGTATATCTTTGTAGAAAGATAGGAAGCTTTACTGCACTTGTTCTCTCGGCGGCCAGATTAATTGACATAAATTCAATTGACGCCTATGTGTATTCTACAGTTGGACAAAAAATTGGCAATGCTTTTTGTTAGTTAGTCATACTGATAGTACTGTGTTCGTATTAGCCTAAGTTTTATCACATTTTATTTATTATTAAATTTACACATGAACGCCGCATGAACACAACTCATTGGGTGGTCTGATATATTGGCATCAAATCAAAATGATGCCTAAACCGAGTATCACTTTTGAACCTTCTGGTGACGTTTTGACTATTGTATCGCCAAATTCCAGTGGGTACAATAGATGCGCATTACTTTTACGAATGGGTCGCGCTGCCTCTTGCGTGCTGTAGACGGGAGAAGAAGAGTGTTGCACATGCGAACAGAGGTCGTTTCGCCAGGATCTCCTCTTGACAACAACGGTACCTGGGCGATCTCACGAGGAAGCCACGCGAGGCCCTTCAGTACTGGACGTGGTGGAGGCGGGTCAGGCTGAAGTCAACCGAGGAGTGACAACAACAGCAACGGAGGTGGTTCCGTCATGGGTTGGGGAGGCATCTCTTGTGAGAGCAGATCGCCCTTGGTTATCCTACGAGGAACCCTCACAGGAGAGGGCTATACAGAGAGGTACCCTAAGAAAATCTGTTGCTATGGGCGAAAGTTCTTCTGGGAGGTCACCGACGTCACGGTGTACGAAATTTCCTCGACACATCTCTTTGATCCGAAGGATCAATTTGACAGCAAGAATCCCGGACCTGAATCCCATCTAACATTTATGGGATGAACTGCGGGATGCAGAGTAAGACGATGCAATCCTCCTCTAACAGAATATTGCACAGAGTTGTATTTCGCTCTCCGAGAAGAATGGGAGACTATTTCCCAAGGTTTTTTCCGCCACCTGATCCGCAGCACGCCCCGTAGGATTCATCAAGAGCTGCAGAATCGTGGTGGACACACCATTTATTAAACTCAGGTTTTTTATTTTGAAAATAAAGTATGTATAGTTTAAATAATGACTGACTGTATATATTCATGCTATTTAAACGTTAGAAACAAGTTGCGAAACTATTTGCGCTGATTTGCAGAACATCGAATGTATAAGGCGTTTAAAACTATGAATTCAAGGGGAAAGAAAGCATTGCATGCGTTCTATCTGTATAGTTTTTTGTATGCATGATATACGTATGTGTAAATAGGAATGCATGTTTTATGTTTTATGTTTTAAATTGAATAGTCTATTCACGATCAATTTTTTATTCTTTAAACGTGCGCATAAAACCATTGGAATTTAGAACTTTTATAATATACAATAGCTTTTCGACTTCTTGCCTTTGTCATCATTTATCTATTTTAGTTTACGTGTTAGACACAATAGGAATAATTCGATTTATTTTCACTTCGCACTTTATTATTTCGTAATTCTTTTGTAACTTATAGCCGCGCGAAAAGGCAACGTTATGATAAGCTTTGACGGATTGAAAAGTATGGCTCCACCGAAAGGTATGGATATCTTGCTCTATAGAAATCTAACCTTTACAGTATTGTATCATTATGTAAAACACAATCTACGTTGAAGTAATATAGTTTTAACAAGTAAAGACCAAATTTATAAGCGTTACAAAATTATTGTTCAATTTGAGTACTAACTCCTCCATATCGAGTAATGATCTATATTTCTGAAATTCAGAATATTTAAAATCTCAATCTTGTATAATTAACTATATGCTACAATATCCGGACATAAAATTGTCTGTTCCATTACACTGAAGTGTGTTTCAAAGTGAATGGTTACAAAGTTGTAAATCTCTACAGGGTATCGGATCTTTCTATAGTTTTGCACAATTCTTTAAGACATTCCAATAGCCAGACAGAATGAACGATGACAATAAGTCTACTTAAAAGCAATGTGATTCGAAATGTTTATAAGAGTTTCGCTTGAATAAAGATGATGTGTTGTTGATGGAGTCAAGGTTGAGTGATACTGTGTTGCAGTGTACCGGCATGCACGCGAGCGGTTATGAGAAATGAGGGCTAAAACGACGAGAGTGCGAATGAAGGATACAAAATGAGCTGGTAAAAGGAGAACTAATAGAACGGCGATGAATTAACATAACATAACATAATTATATTTAGGCACTTGGCCAGCTGACACAGAGTACACACTTAGAAATATAAACATTTAACAAAATGAACCAAGAGCCAAAGTGTCAATAGGAGAATAAAATTCTATTATATTTGACACCTGACTATAATAATGATATAGAACTATAAAGCATAAAGAACAGTTGCCATTTTACTTAAACATAATTTCACTTAATAGAGAGAAAAATGGAGAAAATAGTTTCATATTATTTATTTAGTTATTTTATTGACCTAAATTAGTTTTTTTGATTAATTAATTTATTGAATTAATTGTTTGTTTCTTAAATATTTTTATTGATTTATAGGAGATAAGCTAAAAAAGGCAAAAAGGGCAAAAAGAGAAGCCAAACCAAAAACAACCAAAGATGGTTAAAGTTGCCCCGCAGGTTTAATATCACCACATCGCTACCATAAGACCACTAAATACCATTTTTATCAAGAAGGATAAGCCTTTTTTTCTTTTTACTAAATAATGGTTAAGAGTTTAAATCTTGAATTACCTTAGGAAGTTTGTTCCAAATTTGGGTGTCATTATATGAGTGTTTTTTCTCAAATGTGACAGAAGAAAGTGAGTGTGTGAGAAAGAGTGTGAGGGAAAGGAGGGAAAACAAAGTGAAAGAGAGTATGTGTAGAAAGCAGAGTAAGAGGGAGTGAGAGCGTGAGTGAGAGGAGAGAGAGTGTGTGTGAGAGAGAGAGAGAGAGAGAGAAATGGATTGAAAGAGGAGTGTGTGTGTGAGAGAAACAGAGTAAGAGGGAGTGAGAGAGTGACCGAGAGGAGAGTGTTTGTGTGTGTGTGTGTGTGAGAGAGAGAGAAAGATGGATTGAGAGAGGAGTGTGTGTGTGTGTGAGAGAGAGAGAGAGAGAGAGAAACATAGTAAGAGGGAGTGAGAGAGTGAGCGAGAGGAGGGTGTGTGTGAGATAGAGAGAGAGGAAGAGTGCGAGAGAGTGTGAACGTGTGTGTGTGTGAAAGAGGGAGAGGGAGAGCGGAGCAAATGACTTCTAACTGATTTTTTAGGGTCAGTAGCGTTGTAGTACGGTAAAAATAGGTAACGTAGTATTATGAAAATGAATTGAAATATACTGTACATTAACCGGCGTGCGGTTTCTCATGTTTTACTGTTTAAATTGACTGTCGAATAAGCAGTTAGTAGTAAGTACCAGTGACAGGAACACCATAGTTTCTTTATTCTTTTTATCCAAATACATCGCTACTATATTTTTAACCATATAAATCATTATTAAATTATTCATATAAATATTATAATCGACGCTCGCTCTCTTGTCCAGAATCTAGGCCAAATAAGTACGCTGGTATTGGAATTTATCCAAAGAAACAGTTGGGTGAGTATATAAATTCAGAGCAGTTGGGATATCAGTTTTGGTGTCCATTCCCGTTCCATGTTTTGATACATATTTTACCATCATGTACTACTTTTAAATGTGTATGTCGATGTACTACTACTGCTAATTATTCTGCATATAAACTAAAAAGTGCTGTCGCGTCTTTATGTGTCTCTGTTACGCTTATTAAAGTAAATCTGTCAGGAATTGCCTATAGCAGCAAACAGTGAAATAGTTATACCCCTTTAAAGGTAGTAACAACGCGAATTGTTTGTTTACCTATGGAGGCAGAGAGGAGTCAAATTTATAAACGCGGTATTTTATGGAAAGACGCGGTGTTTTATGTAATGACGCGGTGTTTTATGTAATGATGCGGCGTTTATGGAAAAAACGCGGTGGTATATGGAAAAACGCGGTGATATATGGAAAAACGCGGTGTTTACATAACTTTGACATCTCTCGGCCACCATATTTACCGACTGTCGACGAGTACAAATAAATTGGAGGAACAGAAGGACGAAAGATAAAGAAATAGAATAAGCAAATAAAGATGAAAATATGAAGATAAATAAAATTTAAAGAGGAAGAAGAATATGGTAAAACAAATATATAATCGAGGGGGAAAATGCAAGTAAATAATAAAAAAACGAATTATGAGAAAACAAGAAAGGAAGAATCGAAGAAGAAAAACACCAGTGAAAGAATGGAAATAGGACCAAAATCGATGTACGAGTAAAGTAAGGAGAAAGGGAGTAGAATGTGTATATGACTTTAAGAAATAAAATAGAAAGAAGACAGAGCACTCATAAAAATAAGAATTTGGAATGGTAAAAGAAGTAGAAGGAAAATCAGAAAATAAAGAGATGTATGATAGGATACATAATAAGCGAATATGAAAATATAGAACAAATCGTAAAAAAGAGGAAGAATTTGAAGAACTTAAAAACGAAATATTAATGTGTATGTATACTTTGTGAAAAATAAAGGACAAGAAAATCGGAAGATAACAAATTTAATTAGAAAAATGAAGACTAGTGAAAACTGAAGAAAACTGGGAAGAAACGAAATCCTTGAATAGAATATTAGTTGATGAATAATTTTATTAATCCTACTAAACTGCTGTCCTACTGAAAGTCTACAATGTTTTGTATTTGCTATTTCGGCTTTTTCTGTCTACTTACATGATATATGGAAGGCAGTAGAATTACTCCTTGTCATCACTAGTCAAAATCATGTTTTCCCTAATGCGTCGTGCATCTGATGGTTTGAAAGCACATTTAGCAAGGCTGCTTGATTCTCAGCCGTCCGACAGCTATTTTCATTGCTTTTCAGACTGTATAGCCTGCCTTTAGCCCTTCCCAATCATGCCCTGATAAAACTGATATTGCTAATTTGCCATTGTATTTGTGACAGCGAACCAACCTGACTAACTATGTTTCAAATTTAATCCTCCTCTCGGGACTGTTACCATAGCTTCGTCATTGTTCTCGTTTCTACCGCATTAGCTAAAACATCCTGCTTTTATTTATTCATTTATTGCATTCTTGGTGATAGATTTTTGTTGTCAATTTGTATTAATTCGTTATATTAACCGCTGGTTGTTTTGCGTAAATTCTGGTCTCTGCTCAAAGAAATACGGGTTGCATGGAGAGGGTGGCGTTGTGTGGGAAAATTGAAAGGTTGTTCTTGGGCTGGGTGAGGAATATTTCTAGAGTGGATCCGCTTGAAATCATGTGAAGAGTGTGTTGATTGATTGAATGACTATAGTCTGCAAAAGCAAGAGTACTATTTAAACAATATTGTACATTTGGAAGTGCACGATCTATCACGTATTATCATTTCTACCTGGTGTTGACATTCGAAATGCTGAACATCGCCACGCGAAAATAGCCTTACTACTGTGCTACATCACTTGCGGACCAGCACCCATTGGTTAATGTTGAGGCTATTTCTGTTAGAGCAAACATTATGTACTAGGCTGTTTTTATCATTTTTTCCAACGATTGTCGCAAACTGCATGTTGTTTAGTCTCTATCTCATCTGCAGAATAGCTTATGCTTTATGCATGTTGCGGTGTATTTCTTCAAGACAGAACTCTATTTCGTGATAAATATTTTATTTATCCTTACATGGCTGCAGGCATTGCAAAGTGAATTAACTATAACTGGGTCTGCTAGATGTGCTCTGATCTTAAACAAGAAACACTTTATTACAATCATATTTGGCAAAATTAGTAGATGACTCGTGGCGTGGTGACGCTGCTCACTTTTCAAAAGTTGTTTCGATAAACGTACACGAAACTGCTCGCATGGATTATACTATGTAGATTTTCTCTATTTGGCGCAACCCGCTTCTTTACTCATCGTTCCACTGCGCAAATTCTCTGCATTTCTCTTCAACCAGCCCCATTGTCTGGCTACTTCTGTCATGCAGATGCATATATGGTAACAGTTATCGGCTATATAACATTGAATTGGGATGAGTAAAACTATCGTAGGACCAGTGGTATTTATGCAAACAGGTTTTTTTACTGTTTAGAGTCAGATGCACGCCATTCTTTCGAGGTATATACTGTATATATGTATGTTACTTTATGTTAACCACAGTAGAAATATACATAGTGTATGTTACCGTCTGGTGTTTTGTAATAGTTCCAGAGGTCGCCAGTCGGTCTTCTAAAGAACCCCGGAAATTGAAAGTTGAAAAGGTTGCCTACAGAAGTAAGTTGGCAGCTGACCGGTCGTTTTCTACAATGTTTTCTAAATTTTTGTCAGTTTGAGCTTGTTTTACGTACATTATAAAAGTTAGCCACCTAAAGCTGAATTGTCTTTCGCTTAATTAACTTCTCTGAGAGAGTTTCGCTATACTGTATAGGCAGACAGAATATAAATAGCCTTTCGTTTACTCTTGTCTATTAATTATTAGAAGATTAATGTTTGTGTAAAAAATTCAAATGTCTATGCCATATATAGTTCTTTCAGAATTTAAATTTCAACATTTGTAGTCGATGGGTTACTTTTGTCTGCATAAACAATTTAGACAGCAGCGAATGGACATACGACCACTTCAGACTTTAGAGCAATGATACTTTACTATTCCAAAAGTAGATTACCAGCATCACTTCAGAAAAGTTTACAGCGGTTGCAAGCTGCTTTCCCCGAACGCACTCCTTCAAGATCAGCTGTTTACGCCATGGTTGGCGGTCCTTGCAAAATGAAGAATGACCATGACGACTTCAAATTTTGAAATTCAAACTCTGGAAGAACTGTACGATTATAGACATATGAATTATTTTACAAAGACATTAATCTTCCAGTATTAATAGATATGATAAAATAGTATTTCTCTTCTATCTTCCTACCTAGCTCAGTAACGTATTGACCAGCCTATGTATATGTACTTGTACAGTAGATCAGAATTTCTTTGTATACTTTGCACTAATTCATTCAAATGATGTAATTTATTTACAGACCGTTCTCAGGGTGATAATCTAGGCCTGCCTCTTAATATGGGTAATAATATTACATATACTATTATGCACGTATTCTAATTGTTAGGTGTTGTCTTCAATTAGTTGATATACCTTTGCATGAAACATTCTCTCTCTTCTGGTTATTTGGTTCACTGTAGTTTGAGTCTGTGCATGTGATTTTATTATTCTCCTTTGGATTCAAGTGAAGTTTTTTTTTAGATAATAATTAAACCAAATACGTATTTAGAAATATTATTTGCTGACTGGAATGTATATTTGGATTTTCCTTCCTCATTCAACTAAAATTTATAACATTTCAACCCGTTTTCTTGGTTACTAATAATATCAAGTGTTAACTGGTTTATATTGGTATCCTGTTTAATGGAAATGGTTTGTACATGATTTTATGATATTTTAGTCGTTATTGCTCTTAGGAAATAATCATCTATAGTTTATGCTATGAGAAAATCATATTAACACCTGACAAGTTTATCACAGATAAAATAAAAAATAGTTAGTGAACCACTTGCTTCCATCGTAAAATCGTCCACGAAAAATAGTTTTGCTAAACAATTCCATTTTTACAATCAATATAAAAACCACCCGAAGTGATACCGCTTCTACAGTGCAACCTTTGTGTTGGGCCTTTCATGGTCATTGCGTCCACAGAGAATTCATCTAATGTAAACTTGAGCGTACAGACATGCAGAAGTGTAATGTAAGTCTTAACGACAGAAGGCCTCTGATAAGCTGAAGAACAGACTGGGGATTGGAAGTATATCGAGTGTTGTGCGAAAAATGCGTCTCAGATGGTTTGGTCACATGGAGAGAATGAATAATGTTAATTGGGTCAGAAAGTGCAGAAATTTTGAGGTTGGTGGTACCAGAGGAAGAGGAAGACCGCGTATGACTTAGAGGCAAGTTATTCAGAGAGACTTCCGAGAGCTGAGATTAGAAAAGGACTATACACAAGATCGCAACGCTTGGATATATTCCTTTGGTCGAAAAGAACTGTTTTCGTCACAGTGCGTCTTGATGTGATTGGTAGAGTTGTACTACACTCTTCCTTGTATTTGTGCGTTCCGTATTCCGATAAATTTAGACCGATTAGGTTTGATATTATCGCTCAAGTATCTATCGGAATCTCAAAACAATGTGGCAAACGAAGCTGTGAATATATATTTAAAATTACTGGAAGTCCGTTCTTGTAGCACTAAATTTACAGTATTGGATCTGGCCGGGTATACAACAGATTTTTCGCGATTTATTTTACGAGTCAATCATTATTTTTACTAAATTATACTCAGTACTGCATATGGAACTGTAAGAAATTATATATTAATGGAAAATGAAAGATCTCAACAGAGTTTAGGCCACCTTCTCTCCTGCCATATAAAACATCTTCTGTCATTATAAAACGTTTTGACTAATAAACGGCATTATTTGCAGCTTAATTTCAAATACAGTTATTTGTCGTTTGAATTTTCGAACATTCTGATTTTTTAAATTTCAGATTTTGTACTTCAGTTCCAGGTATTTACTCTTTAATTTCAGATAGTGGAGAATAATCTGCGTTGATGTTTCGTTCAATCTAGACTGTTTACAGATGAATTAAAAATATTTTTACTGAAGATTTGAATGAATGCTCGTATTCAGTAAACTGAATTTTAACTGTGAATATCTGAAATTTTGGCAAATGCTGTAGTAAACTCTATACTACTTGTGACTAACATGCATAGTAGTTTCAAGTGACCGAAATTAGGTTGTGTATTGTATGTTATTCTGCACACATATCCAACCTGTTTTCCCTTTCCCGTTCACTCACCAAATGTTGAGAGCATCTCTACTGTATATGTTTCCAGTCAGCGACATCACAGCTGGAGATATAAATGCTCTGTTGTCGTTCGACAATTGGAGCTACTCGAAACAAGATGAAGAGGCCGCTGACTCGTCCGATCTCATTTTCCGACTCTCTGAACCCCAACGCGGGTTTGGCCGAGGCGGCGCTTCTTTGCCTCCCAGAATACGTCGCCGAGGTAGAATTTGCGTGCAGCGTGTGTCAGCATATGCTACTCTAACGAACGCTTCGTGTGTCCTCATAACTTGCCTCGTCATTTTTGTTTATGATTGAACAATGTTAATCCAGTCAGTGAACTGTCATGTGCTGAAAATAGATTGCGACTTATGCCAAAGTAATGCCATGTCGTTTCAGCTACCCTTGCCTTTATACAGTCACCCTGATTCAGCTAGCCTTTGTGTTAGGTGACCTATGCATATACTGTATGTACTGTACAGTAGGTGTGCCGGCGAATCCATATCCAGCTGGAAGCGTCAGCCACTCAGAGACAACTCGATAATTCTGGATGTCTAGCACGGCTAGGTAGTTGACTATAGCAGAACTGTGTGAACGGCATAATAAACAAAACGCTAACTGTTTGTATTATTAACACTTGTCTGATAACTTTAATACTACCTTCTCAATAATCCCGACTGCTGCAGAGAGGACATAGTTTATACTACTTACAAGTGATCAACTGCAACACAAAGCCGGACATTAATCTGGTATTATCTCTACATTTGGTTGGTGAATGGGAGTAGGTTGACCACGTGAAACCTTATAGAGGGTTTCCAATTGTCGCTTTGGACCAATGAAATGTTGATTTACTAATATTAAAATGGTAAAAAAGTGTCCCTGAATTCTAGTTAAAAGTCATTCGGTAGTTGAACATTGAGCAAAACGGACTGTTTTTGCTTTGCTCAA
>JAUYWV010138258.1:0-10724 GCA_032274565.1 Nematoplana nigrocapitula
GAAACGCGTCGATTAAATGTTTGCAATCAGTGTCGCTCTTACTTTTATTTTAAAGGTATTTTTCTAGCGATGTACGTTAGTCGATAATTGATCATTGACATTGATTTTTCAATCTACAAGATAGAGTTGGTTGTTTTGACCTTTGTAGAAGCAGATTGTGGATCTCCTCTACGACCTGTTCCTTATCCCCAAACCGGAGAAGGAGACGACGGACTTCCAGGAGGCGATGATGTCCTGCCTGCCCAGAAAGCAGGCTAGCAGATGGACCCTCTCCCAGGGCTTTGTCGCCGAGGAGGGCCTCCAACTACTGCCCTACCGATCGGTGACCAAGCCCAACCTGATCGATAATCATCTGGGCCTCCTTCTGGCCCTGTTCATCGAGTGCGATATGTTCGAGGTGAGTTCAGTCTTCTTTTCCCCTTTTAGATGTTGTTCCTTTTCATCGTATGGCTTTGTTCACAACGCAACACAACACTCCATCATCATGAAAGCATTTAGCCGCCGCTGCTAGGCACACATTATCTGGTTGATAGCTACAGAGGAAAGAGAGACTCAGGGAGAGAGAGAGAGGTAGAAAGGAAAGAGATGGTCTGTGGGAGATATGAAAGAGAGGGTCTGAGGGAGAGAAGAAAGAGAGGTCTAAAAAAGAGGGAGAGAGTAAAGAGAGAGTCTAAGGGAAAGGGAGAGAGAAAAAAGACAGGGGTGAGAGTGAGGTAGGGAAAGAGAGAGCGATGAGAAAAAGGGAGGGGAAAGAGAGTGGGGAAAGGATAAGAGTGAGGGAGGAAACAGGGGGAGAGGAGGTGAGAGTGCGGGAAGGAGGGACAGAGGTGTAGTATAAAAGGGAAGGAGGAAAGAGGGAGAGAGGGGGGGGGGAAGAGAGAGGCAGGTGAGAGTGAAAAAGTGGGAATTGGAGAGAAAAGGAAAAGGGAGGGGTTTATAGTGGGCATGGAAAGAGGGAGGGGGAAAGAGAGTGAAGAAAGAATCGAAAACGTTTTATGCATATCAATTCACTCTCTTTTCTAATTGGCAGGGTTTGAGTCACGTGATTGGTGATGGGGATGAAGTAACGGCTGTGAAAGCGGGACTTCTACTGGGACAACTGACTCACATGGTATGCTGCGATTGATGATGAAAAAACCTCCTTATTTAGTACCTCGCATGACACGTCTGTTGTGTTTCAGGCCTCCGAACTGATCCCCGCGGACCACCCGCTGAGCAGTCGGACCAACATTTCCAGCCTTCTTCGAGCAGACCGCTCCAAACGTGCCCTCTATTGGCTGGAACGAATACACAAAGCGAAAGAGAATTCCACCCTGCTCCTCTCGCCTTTCCTCGTCTATCTGTGCAGTCAGGCTGGGGAAGCAGTCAATGAGGACAAGAAGATCTCCCCTGCACCCAAGGTGAGCACAGGCAGCTTTCTGAGAGAGCTAAGATGAGGCGGGGTTTCGAGAGAGCTAAGATGAGGCGGGGTTTCGAGAGAGCTATAATGATGCGTTATAGTTGTTATTATTGTAATTACCAGTTGAAGGGACGCGTCAGCGCACCGGGAGGAAAGAGAGAAAAAAGAGTGGGGAATGAAGAAGGAGTTTAAAGAAAAAAGAGAAAGGATTTTGGAGAAAAACGTGACATGAGTGAGCAGAGAAAAGATTGGAGAAGGAGAGAGAAGAGGGAAACGAGAGAAGGGAGAGAGTAGACAATAGGGAGAAATGAGAGAAAAAGAAGAGAGCGGAGAGGAAGAGATAGGAGAGAGGAAACAGCGAGAAGGTTAGAGAGAAGAAAGAGGAAAGAGGGAGGGAGGGAGAAGAGTGAGAGAGAAAAGAGGGAGAAAGCATATAAGTCCCAGGAAACGCATTACTTTGCCGACTGCATGTGGTTTAGTATCGAGATAGCTTGGACGATATTCGGGTAATGTCTTGGAATGGTGTGATGAAAGAGGAGAGAAGTAAAGAGCGATATGAGATAAATGACAAATGGGAATAGTGAATAGTTTGTTTGTTTGTTGATATACCGTTGGCGGCCCAAATCGGGTCGCCCCAAACGTGAGGCCAGTAGGAGTTGAGAGCCCATTTCGAGCCACCGAGGTGGCCCCCTTCGCACGTACTGCTTCTGGGCAGCGGACGCGGGTTCTCGTTGCGAAGGTGTGAATAGTGAATAGTGAATAGTAGAGATGTGTGGTGATCAGGGAAGAAACTGGAAAGTTGAGAGGGGAAGGTGAGATGATAGACAGAAGATTAAATAGCGGTGGTGAAAGGTAGAGGAGAGGAGAGTGACCCGAGGTGACAGTTGAAGGGGGAATATGAAACAAGAAGCAGCGGAAATGGTGCACGATGGGGTCAAGAGAAGTGCGTATGGGTAAGGAAATTGAAGTTCAGTCGAATTGTTCGAGAGGTTCTGTTTGTGATTCTCTTCTTTCATTATTGTCCATAAAATGAAAGTTTAATAGAATAAGAAACCCTACAGACTAATCTGTTTTGATCACATGATAGTACATTACCGACATATAATTGATTGTATTTTCACTGCTGATCGGTCTCTCTCTGTTGCGGAAAGTGTAGGATACAAAGTTCCTTATCTCTGACGACTCAGAAGTAAGTCTAGAAAATTTAGATGTTAGTTTTTATCTCTTCGGTTATTTCTTTTGACCTTTTAATTTACAGTATATATTTTTAATTTACCGGAATGATTATTTTTAGCCTTATATTTTTATTTACTGTCAATATAATAATAAAGGTAATATATTTATTCTACTGAACGAGTAGTATATGTCGAATTGAAAACCTTTTCTTGTTCATCTATTTCGCTGCTGCGTACGTTGCAGTCTATGGATCATCTGTTCGACCAAGTGATCAACGAGAGTGGGGTAATCTACCGGCCCGGGATGAGCGGTTCGTCTGGTGAACTGGCTCCGGACCACTGGGATTGGGAACTTCTGATCTGTTTCACGAGGAAACTCGCCGAAGCTCGAGTACCGCTTTCGTGGGACGAGTCTCTGAGGATCAAGTAAGTGCATGTGTCTGCTTTCTGAGTCACAATGAGATAATGAAGACAACATAGTAAGAGGGAAGAGGCACCAATTGGTTTGTCCATGGAAAAATGACGAAGAGAGATTGGTAAAACATGGGAAGGATCTGGATGAAGACGACAACTTTGAGGAACTTGGGAAAATGAAGAAGATAAGGGGAGATGGTGATGAAATTGAAGGACACTGGAAGAATGAAGATGAGTGGAAGCGTGAAAATGATTAAGAGGACAAGGATGAGGAAAGTGGGAAATGAATAAGATAAGTGGGATGATGATGGAGTTGAAAGACATGGAAGAATGACGAAGATGGAGTGGAGGAACTTGGAAGAATCAATAAGAGAAAGTTAAGGAACGTGGAAAGGATGAAGATGATAAGGTTGAAGAACATGAAAAAATGAGGAAGGAAAATTTGTGAAACGTGAAACAATGAACACATAGTGGAATAAAGTGGTAGAACGACAAAAAATAAAGAGTTAAAAACGCGAAAGAAAGCTATATTAAGTGCCACGAGGATGAATATATAATAAGGGTGATTGATGAAAAGCTAATATGAAGAAAGTAATAGTATGGTACAAAGATAAAGAACTTGAAATTATGACGTAGATATAAACGAACATTGAAGACCAATGCAATAGAAAATAGCAAGTAGATTAAGAAAGTTTTGTAGATGTCTCGTAAATGAATTATTAAGGTGATATTCTTCCAGCAGCCGAAATTGACTTGTTTAGAAAATCTAGGAACACTTTGGTAAACTATCCAACCCAGCCATATAAAAATATAAATCGTTTGCAATTAGCTTTTTGCCCTTACCAGATTCTATTTTATCGCACTATTCAGCAATTAATGAAATACTACTTGCAAGTAATGCCTACTGTTCCTAGTCAGTACATTATAGCATTTGTATTGATTTCGTCGCGCAGACTGTTGCGTCGGCTGATGCTCTTCTTCACGCCTCCCTCCAAGTACGCCAGACGTTCGGACAGCGGTGGTCCAGCCCACTTGTGCTACATGGATCGGACGTGGGCACACGCGAGAAGGGCAGCCTTTGTTGTCACCGATTTGGTCAACCATCTCACCGTTTATCCCGATGTGAGTCAGTTGTTCTCCTTGCGTTGCAGCCTCTCCTCTGTTTACTTCTGCCTTCTCTCAGACTCTCTCTCCCCTTTTTGCTTTGCTTCTCTTCGCTCGTGAGTATGGACTACTCCGTTCCCGCAACCCCTTCGGCAATTGTACTGGTTTTCAAGAAAGCGTGAGTAAAGTGAGACTGATTCCCGTCTACTCCTCATGTGTTGCCTGCAGGGAAGCGAACAGGCCAATCTCCTCCGGGACTTCCTCGTCCAATTCCGCGAGTGTCTGTGGGCGGTGATTCCCGCACCGCCATCACCAACCTCCGATCCCGCCTCCGCGCCGCCGCCCGGATCACGTGACCCAACTGGCGACGAGACCCCGGACCCGGTTGATGCAGGCGCAGGCATGGAGCCTCTGCTTAGCCCGTACAATGTGGAGCGGACCTGTTGCCAGCTGCTCTTCCTGGCCGTGTGTCGGCTGAAGGAGGAACGAGGCGAGGAGTTGTTGGAATCGAGTCGGGTGACTGAGGCGATGAAAATCCTCATCGACTACAGCCCGGAGGCCTGCTATGCCAAGCTGGTAATCAGCGCTCTCGACTACACCCGGTCCGCGCTGGGCCGGGTCTTCCTGGCTGCCGTGGTCACCTCGGTCAATGAGGTAGGCCCTGTTGTTGCCCGTTCTACTCAAACAAACACTTTCCTGAACGTTTTACCAGTATACGAGAACCTTTTCCGTTATATTGCACAAGTCACTCATCTTTCTGATGTTCAAACTCCTGATTTCTCTGCGTTCTTCCACCCCGATTCCTTCAGTATTTTGTTGCCCTAACTCAACTCAAGTGAAAGGCATATTCGGAACCTCTCGACATTGACAGCGTCCTTCGTCTCCCATCCTTCACCCCTCTTTCTCCGTATATTCTCCAGATCCTCTTTCTTCTTATGCTGCACAGTGACTGGGATACATCAGCTCTATTTTAGAATATTGCCCAGGGTGTTGGGCCAGCATCATGCCACAGAGCAATCTAAATCACCTTGAAAGGATTCAAAACAAGGCAGGAAGCGCAATTACAGGCAGCCTTTCATGAACAAGTGTGGAGTCGTTGATGCTAGAAACAAACTTGGTGCCACTAAAGTGCAGATTTAAATACAATGTCACACGAAATGCGAGATATTCCGCAGACTACCCGCAGAAGACCCACTACATATGAAAGCAATAGGAGAAGTTCCGAGGCAAAAGCTGCAGGGAGACATCAGTCATGGCAACATGAATCAGACCACTTTCTTTACGAGATTGGATTGCAAAACACCAGACCCTCCGACACGACAGTAGTCAGCAACAATATTGACATAGCTCTGAATTCTTCCCCAAACTTGTAGTGCTGGAAGACTCGGATGTCAAATGAAATCAAACTGTCATACCGTAAGTTAAGATGTGGAGGAACCTTCTTCACCTTCCAAATGTGGTCCAGTGGATCAGTGACTAACAAGAAAGGGGCAGGGAAGAGGATCCTTTCATAAGAGCAACCACTCTGCCTATACTGTCTTCTTCGAGCTACCGCGAAGACATGGAGTCTCTTCATGCAGAGCTTCCAAGATAAACAAGAGAGTGGTGATCTCCAAACAAACTCGTCCTTGTTGGCATATTATTGAAATATATGCGCAGCGGAGGCAGTCGTCCAACTGGACCAATCCGTGGTGAAAATCGATTACTCCGGTCTATCTACAAGGTCAAATGAAATCAACCGCAACACGCACAGGTATGCGAACGCAGGAAACAGCAGAACGAACAACGGAACTGACAAGTGAAGAAGATTAATCCTTGCTCGCCCAGCTGAGAACTGGTGAATGTAGGCACATCGGCAAATTCAGAGTGAGAAGAGGACTAAACCCTTACAACCGCTGCAAATGGTGCAACCTATCGGGAGGATCATAGGATCATCGGTGTCAAAGACCTTGAGATCAGTGCAAAAACGTCGCTGCTGTTTTTCCACGTCATTTGTTCTGCTGAAGTTCCCCTCCTACTCCTTGGTAATGACTGTTCCTGCTTCCCGTGTATATTACCCAGACTTTCTCCTCAACCTTGCTCTGTTGTTGCCTTCAGGAGGCGCGACTCTACGCGGCCAAATTCCTGCGTCTCCTGCTCCGCGCCAACATCCCCTACTTCGCCCACTGGTGTATGGAATTGCTCATCAAACAGCTCCACGACCAGTACCTGCCGGCCAGTCGTGAAGCTCTGGACGCGCTCCAGGTATGCTGCACTTGAGTCGGACTGTCATCCAGTAGTATGCGCCGGTATAGCCTGCGATTTTAGCAAAGCTGCGAATATATCATTTGAGTATTCTGCTTTTAAAAACTCATCAAGATATGCCCGTTAATTCTAAGTTCCCAAAGCAAAATTTCCCAAATTATGTTAACTTAATGTACACTTGACAAAATTAGTTTTATACACATTTTATGCTTTTCTTTTACAAATAATTTGTTTGTAATTTTCTGTACGAATCTATACTGAATAACATAAAATATTAGAATCATTTTTACGAGAGTTATTGATTCCTATTTAATCTCTGAAGATAAAACTTCTTATTTTATTGATTTAGATATTTATTTAGAACAAGTGTACTTTTTAGTACACAGTCTATAAAAAATTTAAAACGGTATGTGATTTTTATCAATGTTACAAAGAAATAAAAAAAATTACAATTTCCAATAGTTGGAATAATTTTCAAAAAAAATTGCTTACTTTTAGAAAAAATGTATAGTGTTATATTTACTTTTAAATCTAAGATTCTTATAAATCGGGAATATAATATAATAATATTATAATGCTCAAATATTTTATTGAATAAATATTACCTAGTCATCTAATTTTCGTTTGAAACACATAGATTAATTTTTGTTATAATAATACAAAAAAATAACACTTCAAATTTTAGTAATATTCTTAAAACTCTCTACAAAAATTTAAACTTTGAAAAGAAAGTTTTTATAAGATTTTTCGTACAGAAACCTTCGATTTCTGGGAAATATCCTTAAATTTTGAAATATAAATAAAATTTATTTTAAATTCATTTAATTTTAGGCTACCAAAGATCCCACAAACGATATATCAAACATCTCGAAAATAAAAATTCAGAGTTGAAAAAAGAAAAAACCGGTGAGAAAATTATTAAAATAAAGAAGGCACAGGGTAGGAGCTAAGAAACTCAAAAAGATGGAGCTCAGGGCAAAAGCCACCTTGGAATGTGATGCTAAAGGCAGAAAAGAAATAATCAGCGGACATTTGTGATTTTATTTCATGCACTTTTTAAATAGGATGCACTGCAATTTACTTTTTGTATCAAAATGCACACATTTCAGTAGATATTAAGTTTAACTATTTATACATTGTAAAGTACATAGTTTTGAAAGTTAAACTGTAATCTTAAATACGATTTAAAGACATCTGTATGATTTTTACCCCTAAATATATTATAAATTAATCATTATTATAGCCTATATAATATGCAGAAACAGTTATAACAGTATTTAATATTAATTTGCAAATCGATAAATCAATAGCTCGCCTATAATTTGTGAACTAATTGCGTTTTAGCCAGTTTCTACATTTTTGGAACTCTTCGAATTTCAGTATGACTCCTCAAATCTTTTTGCCCAAAATAGTGGCCGCCCTGCTTTGGGGATTTAACCTATATAGTACTCTATTTCAAAATTTGAACTTCCCGCGATTTTTTGTGTCGCCTATAGCACTGGTAGTACTGGGTGGTATAAGTCTGAACTGATCGTCTCCAATAGTTGATGATATTTGAAAGCTATTGACGTCGAAAATGTGGATAATCTCGACCGTCCCGTATGCGCTATGTAGGTGTTGCGCAGTGGTACTGTTGGCAAATGAGTGCTTCTGGGCTCGTAGATGTCCGTATCGAGTTGTGTAGCCGTCATATACCGTTCTAGAGTGAGGACAGATGTATTGGTAAACTACTGTTGAGGAGGTAACTTCATCTTTTCGGTAGAGCGTAGTTAATCGCCGACGGTTGTAGATTTGAATGGTGCTGTAACTTTCTGCATTGACGAACACATTGTTTGTATTTTTCCACTTTTTCGTGTGAACTACGAGTATGTATACAGTGAAAACCAGAATCTTTATTTGTATGCATGATATCCCAGAGCAATTGTAACTGCCATCCAGCTAAAACACTACAAAATGTAATACTGCTTTTGTATCGCTTTCCAGTACAGCATATGTACTCTATCAAAATTGCAATATACCTGTAACGTTTAAGAAAATAAGCTTGTAAAAGTCTGCCATTTTACGTTGCTTCAATGCGCACAATCTATGCACAGCTATAGTCCAGGAACGTCCTGGTTGCCTCATCATCCGAGGTGGACTGCTCAAAGTAGGCGATCAGCTGCTCGACATGCTTCCTTGCCTCGGTCGTGGTGACGTCCTTCCGTGACTCATCGTCCGAGGTGGACTGCTCGAAGAAGGCGATCAACTGCTCGAAATGCTTCCTTGCCTCGGTCGTGGTGACGTCCTTCCGTGACTCATCATCCGAGGTGGACTGCTTAAAGTAGGCGATTAACGTCCTCATTGGCGGCCTCCTTGCTCCAAGTTTTCCAAGCGTATTTCAAGAAACACTGTGACCGCGGCTGGTTCCCGTCCGGATTTATAAAACAGATTTTTAGGAAAACTGGACCATTTGTTCCCGAGTTTAATATCCGGATAATTAAAACAGATTTTGCAGCAAACTGTACATTTTGTTTCCGAGTTTATTATCCGGATTAATGTAGAAAAATCAATTCCCAGATAGATTTGTCCGGATTGCAAGATTTTTGGATTATTAGGATCCAGAATAACGAGGCTTCGATGAACAAAAATTTGATTCAACCGAATGAACACACAAAAAAGAGATAATTTTTTTAGAATTGCTTCCATCATTTCAATCTTTAAATACAAAAACAAGTCAAATCGGCGAAAATATTAGAAATATTTTCCTTTTTTGTAACATCTAAAAGACGCACATTTTTTAGTATTATCAGCTTGCGTCTCAAATTCCTAAAATTGCAACAAACCATGTTAAAAAGATATCCTTTAGAACAATCACAATTTTCCTTAGGAGAAAGCACTGCACTCACCACTTCCACTATCTGATCTACTAGCATATATGCTCTTATTTTCACAGGTTCGGACTTATTCCGCTGACACCATATGTTTGGATCGATACTTCGATTATCCAATTCTTCATGGAGAAGTCTCATCAACTTGTCATGGGGTAAATCTGCTCCATTTTCCGCCGGAAATGCTAAATGAGAAAGATCAGAAAGGAAACATGGATAACTTTGATTTATAGCTTCGAGATCCTTCGTTTTTCATCATCAGGCAGAAGCAAAACACTTTTATACAACAGATAAAAATCGACGAAACTATAATGAAAATTCTTCTTCTTTTTCTCCAGGCCGCAACGACCCATCACGAGCAGAAGCTTCAGGGTGTCATTGAGGTCCTGGCCAGCGGTGGGTCACCTTCCCCGCACTCTGCCAGGACATGCCTCACATTGTCGACCACTCCACACGTCACAAATAAAGAATGGGCTGTGCTCCTTGTCTCGTGTCACAACTGGCGGTAGGTCACTTCCTTGAAGCGATACAATAAAATTGCACGGTCTTATTACAGACTTTCTGACAATTCCTTGTTTCCTATCAAAAAATATTTTTTCTGCTATTTTACTTCTTTCGGTTTAGGATTATCCGATTAGTTTTTCTTAGATTAGCAATAGTTATTTTCATTTTTATGAGAGAAAAACAGTTCAAACATTAAATGTAGCAAAAAGGATATCCATAAAATTAGGATTTTAAAACACTTACAAAATAAGTCTAATAAAATTTTTTGAAAATGTTTTGCAATTCTTTTATTTATCAACATCTCAATTATAGTTTAACTGTGGGGCTTTACATAATATACTTATCATCTACGGAACCAAACTTTACTGCAAAAAGAGGCAATAAGAATAATAAATAAAACTTCATATCTAACCCATACGAAACCATTACATTACCTAGAGAAAATTTTAACCATTCAAAGTCTAATTTATATAAGAACAACCCTATTTGTTTCTGATATTAAATACGAACCAAATCATCTTCTCGTAGATAATTGTCAAAGAAATCTAAATCAATCTGGTAGAAATTCTAGTCAATTTCAACTATCTTACTCAAGAACCGAAATTACCAAATGGAATTTACATAGCAAATTTATACCTGCAATTTCCTTTTAAATACAAAACCAAAAATCTACTAAAGAAATATCTTCTAAAATATTTACTTGAAGGTCTAGTAGTTTAACTTAAAACAACAAGGCAGATTGTTTCATACATCTATGCATTCAATTATGAATCCTTTCTTCTTTTAATTGTTAGTTACCTTTACATATATCTTCATTTGAAGCCGCATTCATGAACCCTATATAGTGATTTCGTCACCATGTTCAAGATCCCTATACTGGGTGTAGACTCTAATTCCCTGTTCTCTACATTCTCGCGCTTCCAGCTTTGGCATTTTTCTCATACGCTTTCCGCAGCAGCTGCTTCATTTTTGCCAAGTTTTTCATATTTCCCAACAAGAGCTCTCGCTGCGTCATCC
>JAUYWV010138269.1:0-10724 GCA_032274565.1 Nematoplana nigrocapitula
ACCTGGCATAAGCAGATCTCACAGCAATAACATAAGCAATAACATGACATAAATCATAACATGATAACCCTACAATAATGGTATTGTAACTTGAACCATAATTCTATAATTGTATTATAATAACTTATTAAAGCATCATTAAATAAAACTTTGTCCACATGTTCACCAAATAAAAATGAGCCATTAACTTGATTTTTCAAATTATGACCCATACCATTACCAGTTGAGCATTTTACATATTAGAAAATATCTATCCAATAAAAATTATTATTAATGTATTATACACTGCATTACAAAAAATGGAATTCTTGCCTAGCTGTTCTCAGGTAGACATAAAATCTTATAGCCTTACTTCAAATTTGAAATTAGGTAGAACTTAGTGCTAGCTCGACAACTGAACAGGTATTTCACAGGTGTACTTTTTGTGAAGTCACCTATGCGTCATATAGTATGTCTAAACATGTTCCTGGGTTTGTTACGAAAAAATAAATTATGTCACTAAGAATAGCCAGCAAGAATTCACTTTTTTACAATACAGTGTATTAATAGTAATAATCATGTCTATTTATTTGTAAAAATAGATTAAACATGGTTATATTGCTAAATATATATAATTAAATAAAATTTTATAATTATTCCAACATCAACTTATATACCTATATATTATCTTGGACAACTTAACTTTGTATTAGTAAATAATATATTTTTTTAAATATATTGCACTTATGCACAATTAATACCACTTTTTTTCTTCAGAAGTTTACTAATACTGGTAATAATAATAAGTATTTTGTCATTGTTGATAGTGGAGAGTTATCTACTTCAGGTCATAGACATTTCCAAACCTCAAACTTCTGCAATAGTCTATTAGGCATTTATTAATTAATTGTTTATTCAAAGTTATTATTATTAAATCTATTTATAGCTATATAAGTATATGGTAATAAGCAATCAAAAGGATGAAAAGTGTCAACTAAAAATTGATGAAATCAACATAACACAAGTGAAATTATCACTGAAGATAGCAAATGTGACTCGGAAATCAAGAGAAGAATAAGCATATCAAAGCAGTCATTACCAAATTATTGAAAGATAGCAGGATAGCAATTGGAACAAGTAAAATAATGCTATGGCATTATATCTACTTTATTATAATTTATAATAGAAGTGAATGTTGGACAATATCATCGGATATCATAGATGAAGCCATTAAAATGTTTTTTTTTTGCAAAAAATGTTCAGAATATCCTGGTTAGACCATGTTTCAACTAAAAATGTCATAAAGAGAGAAAGTTGATCAAATTGATAAGAAATAATCAAGTCAAATTCCTGGGCCATGTGATGAAGAAAGACTAGGAGAAATTATAACAACAGGCAAAATTGATGAATAAAGAAGAAGCGGATGCATGTGAATACCAGAGGAACAGAAGGAAAGCTTAACTATATGACATTTGTTGAAAACCTGCTATGATAGAGATTTGTGGAAATCCATGGTCACCTATCTGAGCTATGGTATATAGTTAGAAAACTATACATTTAGACAAAGGACTACAAAATATAATTAATGACACCTTTTTGTCTAATGAGAGAATGCATCCATTAGCCATGGTAATAAATAATTTATGACAAGCTAATTAGTATTGAATATTAATTACATTGTACTGGTTAAAACATGTCAATCAGTCACAGAATGGTAATCACATGATATGATTATGCTTGCTATATATATATACTGTATATTGGTATTATATTCTTTCAATTAGATTAATTAATTTTTATATATTAGATGAAAAATATTTGAGATTTGACCTAGTTGGGTCCCAATTATGCTATATAGCAAGTTTTAGCTAATTCTAAAAACATAAACCACAAAATTTCCAAAAATTGGACCATTCCCTCTGAAATGACAATTTTCCATTATAATATGATTCAATGTCCACTATTGCAGTATTATTTTTTTGTTAAATTTTTCTCAATTATTTTTTAAACATGATACTAACTAGCCTCATAATTAGTCTTCTTATTATCAGAGTTATAAATATGGACTAGCTATCTTCATTGTTTTAAATTGTCATACCTTCCATTCTTTCGGTGGTTTCATTGATCATGTTTTAGAAAGCAAGTATCTTTACCTAAACAATTAGAAATTTTTTTACCTTTCATTTTCCATTTATTCTCTAAGGTTATATATATGCATATAATATCCACATTTTATGCAATTATTTATATAATATATCTTAATCTTTTACTTACTATTAATATCTTTTAAATCATTCCAGGATTTATTTTGTAATACCTTCACCAGATTTCAAGATTTCCTACCTTCCTTTTTAAAATATTCCCGAACTATTTCCTATATTTCTTCCTTGGTGTGTCTCTCCATTTCTCTGTCATCTTCCACTTTTTATCTGCTCTTTTATATTTGCTTTTATAGCCATGCATACATGTAACAGTATTAGCTGCGGTAATGTTAGACTAAGTCCTGGGATCACTTGTCTATATTTAGTCCAATTTTGCAAATTCTAGTTAACCATGACAATCAAATTGGCTTTCCATTTCTATTTCTTAGTCATGCTACTACTTTGTATCCATTTGGTCAGACCAAGAATGTGAACTGCTTACTGCTTGTACTTGAAACATTTACGCATTCATCACCAGTTCATGCCATAGATATATAATTTGTTTATATTATTAGAACTAGATTGGAAATAGACGCCAGTTAACAATAGAGCTGGTGGCACACATTTTTTCCCTGGCTGATTATGCTCGCCTCATTCACTCGCTGCTACTGTATGTTATTGACCAATCAGAAAAAGGCTTGAAAATTAGTAGAGACTTAGCAGCGAGTTATAAAAACTAGGTAAAGTCGTTATCTGAAAAACGTTTTATTATTTAAGTTGTGCTGCTATAAGCTATATATTATTGTAGCTCTCATCCAAGCGCACATTTTAATATAATTTTTATTCATATCTGTGTTATATTTCATGTAGTTTTGCCTCTTTGAAATTACGTGCATTTGCATTGAAATCAGTAGTAAACCATTATTTTTACCACACAGAGAAAACGAAACAACGGGGAATTCCCCGCAGTGCGACGTCTAGATAATCTATTTAAAGTCTTTGGGTATCAATGACACTCACAAACAACGGCGGACTGGTGCACAGGAAATTTCCCAATGGTTCCACACTTGTATAGCAACAAAAATCAATAAAATATATAATAAGAGCTCGTATAAAACAAAGGTTTGGAATAGAGTCCACTTTAAGTAAGACTGGTGCACCGGAAATTTCCCAATGGTTCCACACTTGTATAGCAACAAAAATCAATAAAACATATATTAAGAGCTCGTATAAATCAAAAGTTTGGAATAGAGTCCACTTTATGTAAGTATAAGAATAATTTGGACACAAATAGAAAGACGAAAACGGTTCTTTCACATCGTTTAGTTTAGAAATGTCGACATGTTTTGTTCACATTGAATGGTAAACATTTGAATTGACATACACAGCGAAAGAAAATATCATGTAAAACAAAAGAACAAACCGCTACATAATAGATTTATCAAATAGAAAATAATGTCCCAGAAGAAAGAACCTAAGACAGTTTGAGGAAATACAATGCGCCACAATTGGGCAGAGAGTCATCTAAGGAAGGAACGAAATGTGTTGATGAGAAGAGCTTCACGAATAGACAATTCAACCTCATCACTGTCAGTCGATATGACGTTTGTTTTAAATGGTATTGTTTTCGCTTTGTATGTTAATTCATATTTACCATTTCGTCTAGCAAATACTTAATGTAATCGAAACATGTCTTCTTTATGAATTATACGATGTGGAAGAATTTATTACGTTTTTTAAATACTGTTTGCTAATATCGCTTTTGCTTTTGTTTTGTTGATTATAAAATAACATTAAATTAAACCGGTTTTTAATCTATTTAACAATAATGGGTTTGATAGATAATAATAAAATTGAGTCTGTGGGCGGGCGGCTCTTTAGTCCAGTGTGATTGAACTAAGAATAGAAACAAATTGTACAATTACTGGTTAAACTTGCCAATTAATATCTAATCAAATGGATTAGAAACCACTGCTTTGTTATGAGTGTCGATGATATTTATGGACATGAGTCGTGTTTAGTGAAATTAGTATACAGCGACTGTACCGATGCAAACATACGTACATTTCATGTAATTCAAAACTAGGTTTTTCGTTTCCCGCTTCCCAAAACGGTAAGTTACGACTACAGCTCTGAAGAGGTAATATCACTTCTAGGCAAGCACGGAAAAACAGCAGCAACGTTTTTTAATTGATCTCCAGGTCTTTGACACCGCTGATCCTATATGTCGTTGTCACAAATTCCTGGTGGCAGAGCATGATGATGAATGAATGAATGAATGAAAATTGTTTATTTAAATAAATGGGAATCGCAGTAGTAAGGAGGACAAGTTCTGTAGATATGACATAATGACGTGTAAGAACAACAAGATAAAAATGGTAAACAGACTAACTAATTAACTAACAATCGGTTAAACTACTGAGACTAGTCATAGGAGAAGTGATAACAATATGTATGAGACAAAAAGAAAAAATAGCGGTACAAGTATGCAGATAAACAGAGGAATACAGTATACAAAGTGTGAAAATTTTCAATGAGAAAAATATTACAATGAGTGAATTAGAGAAACGTATAAAGGGATGAAAAAGAGCGTTTATCTGGTAGAGTTAAAGAAAATAGACATATTAATCATGAAAACCGATTGCCTTCTGGCAGTTTCACAAAATTCCACATTGTAATGGCCGCTCGGGGACAATTTCTTTGGTACCAAATAGTGAAGGGGGTGATGGCTGAAGGCTTTGGCTTGTCTGAATAAATGGGTGGACCGTGTACGGCGCATTTGAGAAACGTTCGAGATCAATTCACATGAGCAGTTTGGGCCATGTGTACTACAATGACAGCGCTTCAGGAATCGGTCGACAGACTCAGATAGTCTTACGGACAAGGACTGGAACACAGGAGACGCATAGTCCAGGACACTGCGAAAGAGACTGGAATAGACGAAAAAATAAAGTACTGATTCTTCCGACATGTTGTACCATCTGCAGCGGTTATTAGAGTTTAGTCCTTATTCTCATTCTGAATTTGCCGATGTGTCTACATTCACCAATTCTCAGCTTGGAATGCGAAGGTTCCTTTACATCTCAGGTATATGCATTGTTTTCGCAGTACACAGACGTAGCAGAATGATTGGAAGATGTGGTGAAGGAAAGTGGTTTTACTCCCTGGAAAGACAGAACTACCTTTTTATCAATTGCAGCAATATCCTCGGAATCTAAGAGAACAGGAAGAGCTTCCCAAAATCAATTGGCTGTCTGTCTAACTGTATGTGTTCGTTATCTCCTCCTATACCATCCATTGGAGAAAGCGGAAATTTTTGGGTACTCACCCTTTGAATGATGGTGCAGGGCATGCACTATGTGATGTCTTATTTGCATTTGTATGGCTGTCGCAAGTTCCGTTTTTAAGGTTCCCTTTGAGACTACCAAAACTATGCGTCACTTTTATACCTGTACTTGATATGCGAACTTAATGAAATTTCGTGCAGATAAAGAACACTTTATGTCGCGGTGAAATCACCACTGACCACAGTCATATTGCATTTCCCATGAGTGATTTATTTATTATTGATTATACGTAAAATCTACAAATTTACATTAATGATTCGAAAGAATTTGCCACATTTGTAATTAATATAATCATGAAATACACTACAAACATCCAGTACAATCTAGCATTAATAAAGACAAAGAATAAGTTAATTTTAAATTATTGTTTAAAAACAATTGATTAACTAATGTAAATACAAGCTGACTTACAAATTGAGTTACACCAAAATTTATGAAGTTGACATTGTGAGAAAATTCGTGACAAATAGCCAAAGAAGAGAAAATCAACTAATAACTCCCAGTCACGAGCTGCCAAGAGAATGAGAGTGCATCAAAACGCAGAAACGACACAACACACTGCTCATCTTAAAAGCAACGGCGCGCACCAACATCCCGCGAACTCGACTGCGAAACCCTCGCACAGCGCACTGTCCGTCAAAACTTAGACGCTACACAAATGTTTCAAGCCCGCTCCAATGAAACGCAACGCCCTCGCACGGCGCTAAACAAACTCTTTGAGAGACACAGATTCTGTTATTAGGTCTTTTATACATTTTTAAGACATTTTAAAATCTTGAAGTCATTTTATTTATATCTGTTCTTGGTATGCGATCTCAAAGCAAATTTAAGGAGTTACAGAACATCTCACGCCGCAGTGGATATTGAACGCGTCCGCTAGCTTGGAATGTAACCAAAGAAATATCATTTGGAATAAATGTTTAAATCGAATGCCGTTATCATTTACATGGGAGCATTACAGGCATTAAATGACAATAATTTGGCAGTTTTACAAAAAGTTTTACTAAAAGTCCCTAAAATGAGACAGACCTGTAGCTCCCATAGAGTTTGTTTGATGACGGGCAGCGCTATGCGCGGCTGTTTCATTGGTTGCGGGCTTGAGACATTTGTGCAGCGATTGTTTGATGACAGACAGTGCGTTGTTTGTATATTCATTAGTTAACAAATTAATGATTGATTCCTCGTTGCTATTAATAACCGATTGTTGCGGAATTCTGTAGTATGTTTTATGAATAAATGTTGTACAAATGTGGCAAATTTTGTTTGAATTAGTAATGTATAATGTGTTACAACAAATCAATAATGGGAAGTGCAATTTGACTGTGATCAGTGGAAATTTCACTGCGACGTAAAGTGTTTATTATCTCCACAAAATTTCATTAGGATCGTATGTGAAGAACATCTATAAAATGACAACTAGTTTTTGTATTCTCTAAAGGGCCTAAAACGAACTCTTACAACGGATAAAAACTAAAAAATCGCATAGTACCTGCCCCAAACCCCATTCAAAGGTTGGTACAATTTGGGAAACTCTCCATCTTATCACATCCAGGGGATTATTTCAAACCCCTATACCAAAAGTGAAATATTCTTTTAGAATTGCATGTAAAGAGAACAGTATCCCATAAGAATAATACGCACTAAAAATAGTTTGCTGAGAAACTCCAATTTTCTGCACGCTGTCATGTTCCGGAATGGGAGCACTTGTCCATGGGGATGTTCGTCATGGGAAACATACATCGCCTGTCTGTGAACACTAACCCCCCATGCCCCCCCCCCACTCCCCGGAAACTGTTCGTTGCTATTTTTTGCATTTTACTGGGTCGTGTGAACCACATGAAAAGCATTGTTCCATTTCACTGGTTCTCTGTTCATTGAATTATTGTCTTGTGTGTGTCCCCGGAACTAGCCATTTTGAGCACAATACGATGCGATGTTTTTGAAAAACTCTGCATGCGGCAAATAAAATTCGATGAAATGACTACTAAATAATAATAATAATAATAAACTTTTTATTTGCCACCTGGGCTCAAATTAACAAAAAACACTATTACAAAAAATAAAAAAGGGTATTTTGTTCAATTCTAATCAGTGTCAGTGAAGTAGGTTGCCTCGAAAACAATATCAGAAGAGAAATTCCTCAACTATTCAGTAACCATCTTTTTAGTGAATTCGCCGAATTTCTAGGGGATAATCACGGAGCTAATATATTGTGTGTTTTCTAGTGAAGTTTGGATGAAGGGGAAAAATTGCAAATATTGGTATTTTACAGTATATTATATGTCATAGACAATCGGAGAACAGAAATGGTGCGTTCAATAGTTTGACATTGATAACTGTTTAATAATTTCGACACACTATATGCTTGTGAACTCAAATATAGAAATAGTGCAAACGAATTACAGTATAATGTAATCTGCGATTTCATCTGTAAAGCAATCAATAGAGCAAACAAAAGTTCCAGTCAGTCAGCATTTCCTTCTCCTTGCGGAGGTTGGAAATCATGGATTTCCACTTCCTTTGGTCTTGCGCTGGCCTCGTTACATTAAAACTTACCACACGTATGTTTTTAAAAGTCTTAGCGTCGTCTTCATTTTTACTTTTGATGAGCATAAGATTTTCTTCATCATGTTAAAAATTCCACGACCCATTCCAATCTTTTTCTAATATCTATTTTGCATCTTCCATCATCAGTTTCTGTCCTGCCTAAATATAGCATAGATTGAACTTGCTCTATTTCCTCATCCTGAACTTTAATATGTATCTTTGGACAACCATCTTCAGTACAAATTACCAATACTTTCTTTTTTTGGTGTACATTTTTAATCCAATCTTTTCCCCATACTTATTAACCACATCCATCATTCTGTGTAGTTCTTCGGCGCTGTTTGCCACTCTTGCTGCATATAATCTGCGTACCTGACGCAGTTTGTCTTTATTCCTCCAATACCGATTCCGTGATCCAGATCTTTCAAACCGATCATCAAACTTTCCGCATATAAGTTAAACAGTGATGGTGATACTACGAACCGCTGTCTAGCGCCTCTCATAATCTATATACTGTAGCTCTCCTACTTACACTTTTGCATTTTGTTCCCAGTAAGAATCCTGAAGAATTCCTTGATCTTTGCCGTCAATATTAATGTTTTTAACATTTTGGACAGGTCTACATGGATTACTTTGTCGAAAACTTTCACATAATCTATGAACCCAATAAAAAATCGCCTTTGCATTTCTATTTAACATTCACACATACAGACAGATTAAAGACATATTCTCGGGTGCATCTTCCCTTTCAAAATCCATAACTAAAACTTTCGTTAATTTTAATTTTAATTCTTTCATAGACTATTTTCCAGAGGAATTCTGACACTCGGATTATGAAGCTGGTTGTACGGTGTTGTCCACAGTTCCAGTATAAAAAATATATTCATCAGGTCTACACATAAAATAATCTTCTATATATTTGTCAAGTTGTCTGTAGGTATGTGTGTATGTGTGTTCCGGGTGGGCGACCGAACCGTTGGTGCCAGCGACCCGAAATTTTGCATGGTTGACCACCTCAGCCCTGCGTGCAACATAGGTCAACCTCAGAGGTCGGGGTCAAGGTCAAGAGGCTAAAAACTGTGTTAAATGGCCGTTTAATTGGGCAGAGTTTGTTTGTTCCGGGTGGGCGCCGGACAGTTGGTGCCAGCGACCCGAAACTTTGCATTGGTGACCCCCTCAACCCTGCGGTGCGGGTAACATAGAGGGGGGGCGAGGTCAACCTCCGAGGTCGTGGTCGAAATGGCCGTTTCGGGCAGGAGGAAACCTGCCACAGAAAATTTCATAAAAAAGCTGCAGGGCACCCCGAAAATGGGGGACCGCACTAGGGCAGGGATAGGGTTAGGGTTAGGCATGTGCCCTATTCTATAGCCCGGCAACGCGGGTATCCTCTGCTAGTGTCTTCTATTTGTAAGTCTACGCAGGACCGTTTTGTTGAGTTAGTTCATAGCAGTGTCTGGTATAACTATATGAATAATAGTTATCGCCACGATTGATTGTTCTAAGAGTTGAACAAGAGGTGCCATCTGGAGATCGTGCTTCTCAACCAGAAGTTACGGGCGACCTTATTCAAGACTACGCTTCAAGATGGTCATGTATTGTAAGCCGAAATCGCTTGTTCCACTTGACTAAATTTAGGAATGTCAAGTAGGGAGACAGATTTCGAACTTTATGACATCTATCAGCAAATTGAGGCCCTTAGTCCTTAGAGAGCCCTTCATTTTCGTTACCACTATCAATGCATTTCAAGGGTATCTTTCCACAGAGGTTGTCGATATGTTTTTGAGCTGGGGTGTTCTGCCACTATTGACACGAACACTGCTCGGATTTCTTCATTGACAAACGCACGGTGACGTCCACCTCGTGGAGAAGCTACAAAACAAGCTGTTCTAAACAACCTGGTCTACTGCTCGTCGAACGATGGCCCATGCAGTACCTCGGTGAATACCCAACTGGCGTGCCAACTCGAGGTAATCTTCTCTTCTTTCATGAGTCCACCAACCTTTGCTTGTCAGCAGCTGTTATTCGCCCTCGAGGCATGTCTAAACCCTAAAGATATGTTCTACGTAACATTTAATCGCTGTTTTAAGAAACGTTTGATTGCTCTCTACTAATTGCTATATCTATGATAATCAATCGACCAATCTATCGAGTGTTCCGCTTTTGTCAAACAGGTTCACGTTTAAGGCATACATTTTCTCCACTACGTCCGATTTTCTGCTTTATCTTTAGATTCTTAGATGAATGTGTATTTAATTCTCTTAGCATGCCTTTTCTTGGCCTTCCTCGCTCACGTTTTCTACGAAATCGTCCTTCATGACTGTTTTCATTAAGTTATCTTTTCTTAAATTGTGACCTATCCAGTTCTTCTTTAGTTTTAATATAGTCTGAAGTAAGTTACGTCACTTCTTCGTTGGTTTTCCTATACTGCCATGATATTCTCTGTATTTGTTTCCATATCCACATTTTGAACGCTTCTATCTCTTTCTTATACTTTCTTGGAGTGTCTGTCTGTCTTTTAGTCTTCACTCCATATCAGGGCGGATATGTCGCCCGGTCCGCCGGAGGGAGCGCACCACCGAGTCGGGGTCGAAGTGGAGGACAGTGAGCTCGGGGTTGGGACCCAGTTCGAGGGGGCGGGCTTGGGAATAACGGGCGCAATCGGTGATGAAATGGGCGGCATCTTCAGTTACACCACACGTGTCGCATAAGC
>JAUYWV010138280.1:0-10723 GCA_032274565.1 Nematoplana nigrocapitula
CACCGAAGAAGTTCACCGACTACATTCAATCTTATCGCCTCACTTCAAATTTAAACTATCCAATTAGGTAGAACTTAGGGCTGGCTTGACCATTGCACAGGTGTCTCGCAGGTGTCTATACTTTGGCGGGGTCACCTATGCGTCATACTGTATGTCTAGATAGCCTATAGACACGTTTCGGCTTTGTTAACGAAACATAAAATCGTGTCTACTGAGAACAGCCAGCAAGAATTCCATTTTTTGCAATGCAGTGTATGTGTATATGTATACTATCCACATAACCAAAATAACAGACACTATTTCTTTGGAATTTTGTAAAATCAAAATGAAGTCTGAGAGTCCTCTACCTTTCTTGTTTTGACAAGTTGGTTAAAAATATCCTTTTTGTTTGCTTCCTTTTCTCTCAACAAAAACGATTCAATGGAACATCCCGCTCCTTCACTCTCTTCAATGCTTCTTCTTGCACTTTAACCATCTCTGCTTTTTCTTCCAATATAGTCTGAATCTATCGTTCTTTCAGTTGAGCATTCTTGTCAACTGTAGACCGGTCAACATCTTGTTTGTTTGTTGTCTGCTGTTGCAATTGTGAAAGGAGGTCTTTTCGAGTTATATGGGTACACAAAGAATTACTTGACTTGAACAATATCTCTCAAACAATATATTAAAATAATAACATTCAATATTCGCGCGTTTACCTACAGAAAATTCGCACCTTTCCTAAATCTTCGCGTTTTCTGACCAAATCAGTCATTTTCGCGACAGACGCCAATTCGCGCCTATTTCCGGACACTGGCAATTATTTACACAACATTTCCTGCAAACTAACAAATTTTGCGGTGAACCAGAATTGTGACATGCACAAGCCTGGGATGTCTTCACAGTCAGTTTAACACTAACCAGCCTCCCTGCTTAGAAAGCACTTTTTGATCGGTCTCTCTTGTACCCACTTTTATCTTGACAATACGCAATAGGTTTAGGCGAAACATCGGGTCATTCTACTAAAAAATCTTTTAAAGAAATGCGCGGTCTTTCAGTTCACGTTTTCCTTACACGGAAATGATAATATGCGCAACATCAGACGAGGATATCAACCGGCGAATCGATATGGCTAAGGCAACGTTCAGCAAGATGTACTGGGTACTTTCATCAAAAGGTGTGACGATGAAAACTCGATTAAGGATTTTGAAGTGTTATATCGCGTCAACGATGTTGTACGGATGTGAGAGCCGGACCATCAGCAAGAAGATGGAGGCCCACGTGCAGGCGGTGACAGAAATGTGGTTCCTACGCAGAATGCTGAATATCCCGTGGGTGGACAGGGTTTCCAACGAGGAGGTGCAACGCTGTGCGGGAACGCGTCGACAGCTGATGAAGATGACAATAACCAGTCAGATTCGATTCGTGGGCCAATGTGATAAGGATGGAACAGCTGGTGGAACTCGTGCATTCAGGGAAAGCAAGCACGAGGCCGCAACGCTTAACATTTTTGGGTCACTTGGAAATGGTAACAGGAATGAGGCCACTTGAGCTCACCCTACAGCTCAAGCAGCGGGGGAGAAGGACGCTATGGCTGCTTTCTACGCCAAGACACTGACTCGGAACTCTGATTGATTGATCGATTTTTACATGCATAAAAAACTAAAATTCAGTTTGTTAATAATGAAATTTGAAAAGTTAATGCTGAAAATATGAAATATGTCATTTATTCTCAATAGTGACGCAACGCAATAATGGAGATATTTTGGCACAGAAAAAGAGCTCGCAGTATGCAGTAGTTTGCAATTGTGGAAGAGAATAAAGGGATTTCCCAAAGCAACTGCGTCTATTTTAGACTACATAGTTGTAAGAATGCATGTCTGAGACACACCCTGATTTTCGATTACTCCTCGTATATAACACATTAATTAATTATTAGCGACAAAGAGGTTATACTGTACATAGATAGAGAATATACGGTGTGCTGTTTGGCAGAATAAATCAATGATTTTCCCGTTAAGAGGCGTCGTCAAGACCGCAGAATGGCTTAGTACTGTATATTAAAGGAGAGCGCTTTGTTTGGAAAAGTCCAGTTTTCCATTCATGGACTGTACGGAAAAGTATTACTTTTCCATACATGGACAACTTTTCAGTTCATGGAGAAATTTATACGAATTTAATCGTTCTCACATTTTATAGAAAGTGGTCTCATTAAATTCAAAATCTTCAGTCTGAATATTAACAAGGTCAGCCATTCGTAACCCTCCACAAAATGCAACGACAACACCAGCTTTAATGTGATTAAAATCACCTGTATCGGGGACTTTTGTCAGAAATTCGTCCATATGGTCTTTTGAGAATATGTTAGCGGATTTGCTTACATATCCTGGCCTCAAATGATTTCAATAACATTGTAATCCTCGGAAACATTTGCAATTTATGGCCAGTCTGAGTCTGGTAGCTACTCATGGTTGGTCATAGAATAATGTGACCAGATTGTACTAGATGACATTTTTCCTTTCGTTTTTCATATAGTGGAAATATTGTTTAAATTCATTTTCTGCAGGTCGGCGATCACCAAGATCTACGTAATCAGCAAATAGAGACCAGCCATTATCAAAGCGTTTAACTCTATTCATCGGATTTATATCATTCATTGTTTCTTCTGCCGATCGTTTCATTTACAATCTTGCAAACTGTTAAATACTCTGTATGCTGGCTGATAAACCGTTGCTATCTGGAGTTACGGAAACAAATGGCAACAACGAAAATGCACTATTTCGGCCACATGGTCCACCGGGGAGGATTTGAGAAAGAACTTATTCAAGGATCAATGAAATGCAAGAGAAGAAGGGGGAAGACCAGCAACATCATGGACAGGCGACGTTCTACGATTCACCGGTGGGAAATTAGCAGCAGCTTCAAGACTGACCGAAGACCGCAAACAATGGCGTGAAATCGTGATGACCACCGCAGCGCGATTTGCGCTACCGCAGACTAATGATGATGATAAACGGTTAATTTCAAATATGTGTTATATGCAAATCTGATCATAGATCATAGATAGAAGGATTGAAAATATCTATGATCTGGTCAATTCTTCTATTTATGCATAGAATAAACTACGTTCTATAATTTGGTTAATTCTTCCATTTATGCATAGAAATAAATTACGTTACTTAATTGTAAAAGTACATTTGCATCGCTGTCGCTCTCTCGTAAGAATAAATTGTCCTCGTATGGAAAAGAAGTACTTTAATATAGGAAACTCAGCAAATACATGCGTCGTATAAATAATGTTCAGGTTTGGTGAGGCTTTCAGAAAATCAAATTCCAGAACTTTATCCCGGATTTTGTAACACTCAGTTTATCCTACTTTCATTTACGAAAATAAATTAGACATATGTACCAAATGGGTATAAAATAAACAACTTTATTTAATCTAAAAAAGTGCAATGTCAAATGTCAAAGAAATGCAATAATCTTAAGATTTTAGTTGCGGTTATTGAAAAACGCAATGGCAGGTGTTACGAAGCAGGTCTGATAAAATTAGTACCGCGTACTAAAAAGGCGTGTTACGACGTGGGACTAAAATTCGCCGAAGTAGATAGTACTGGACCAAAATATAGTCTTATCAGCTGATTCGGTTAACTAATTGATGAGAAGCATATGCGGAACTAAAGCATATGCGTCATTCTGATGTCGTCACACCTGATTAGTTAACCAATTGCAGAGAAGCATATGCGCAACTAAAGCATATGCGTCGTTCTGATGTCGTGACACCTGATTAGTTAACCAATTGCAGAGAAGCATATGCGGACCTAAAGCATATGCGTCATTCTGATGTCGTCACACCTGATTGGTTAACCAATTGCAGAGAAGCATACGCGAACTAAAGCATATGCGTCATTCCGATGTCGTCCCACCTGATTGGTTATTCGACAGCTGATGAAATTCCTCACATACACTTTAACAATCGCTGAGTCATTTTGTTCACAGCAAAATTGATCATGGATTCACGCAAACGGTCGCACAATATTTTCGAGCGAAGAAAAAACTATACACAATGTTGTCAAAGCAATAAAGGGAGATACCGAATTTCCCAAGAAGAGATCGTACGATCATTTAACAACCAGTTTGCTGCCACTAAAACCGCAGCACAAGTGAGTGCTATGGAAGCATTTGAAAGTTAGAACAAAGAGAACACTGATAACAGCAAAGCAAAGAGGAGAATACTGCTCCAACATAACCAAAATCATCAACGTGAGGTCCCCGGAAATTTCGCAACAAAACTCCAAAAGACCTAACTTTTTCAGGTATTTGATCGAGATAGAAAAGGAGAAGCTGCGAATAATGGGACGAAAGCTGGGACTCAACGAACGAAGGTCGGTAGCGTTTATGTCTAGATAACGCTGCGGTATTGCTGTCAGAGTTGGACCATCAGCAGAACGATGAAGATTCCATGTGGGGTAGTCAAGGGGCCAACAGATAAATTCGGTTCTTTAGCGCCAAAGCTCTGTCCATCACGGTACTGTGACTGATGTCTTTCCATTCCATGAATATGGCTACAATTCACCCAAAAGCTCGATTGTAGTTTGGAAACGAAAGATCCCTCACTATATGTACCTACCTGTTTGAGATCCTAGTCTCTCATTTGACACAGTGTCTCGATACTGATTCGATGCCGCTGGAACTGGGGAATGTAGTCAATGGCATTGGCTTCTTCGAGAATTTCAAACACCGCTTTCTCCAGCTGATGCTCCTGCAAAAAGTGGAAAGGTGTGGGTTAGATATAAAGGAGCCTTTACTGTCAGCAGCCTCCTTCAGAGTCCCTTGTTCAGGTTCTTGGTTAGCAACACAACTTTCTCTTCTTGAAGCCTACATAGCTCTAACGCTGTTCTTGTTCTGATCTTGTTATCAGAGTTCCAATTTTCTGATATAACGCTTTCCCAGTAGGCTGAACTGGTATTTTTTTTCAGCCACCTGCCTTTCATCTGGCGTTCTCCATATCATCATCATCAATATTGGCAGAAGAGTAACTAAATTTAAAATATCCAAAAATATCGAATACAAAGTTGTCGAATACAAAAATGTCAAATCTACAAAAAAAGTGAATACAAAAGTGTCAAAACTACAAAATATCCAATTTATGAAATTGCGAATACAGTATGATTTTGAGAATATGAAGAACTGTTTTTTTTAAAATCGGCATCTATGTTAGTATTAGGAGTGTCTCCGGCTCACGCACACACCACAACCCCCTGCTTTCTTGTACTGGTATCTTACCTGGTCCATCAGTGCCTCCGGTTTTCGATCCAAAAGTCTCTGATATTGAATCAGCCAATAGTCCACTTGATTCTGCTCCCGACCTTCTTCCATTTCAACCTAAAATTGGCGGGAGAGACAAAAGAGTACGAACAAAAAAAGGCAAAATAACTTAAGCAAATAAATTGAACAGCGCTGTCCCATCCTCCTGCACTACTGACTGCTAGGCATTTCAGTAGTATTTTCGCAAAATATCGACCTGAAGTAAAATTGCAGTTATTAACATATCCTGGAAAATGGAGTTGTAGGAACGATTTCACCTTCTACAAGCATCCTCCGGAAGGGGCCGGGTAACAAAACAGCAACAACAACAAGGGTGCGTAGATTGAAGTATCCCTATCTATTAATATATTAATATTGATATTAAAAAACACAAAGAATCCAAAAGATGACATTTATATTTTAAGAAAATGTGTATAAAGAGAAAATAACAGTTCTTTTCAATATAACCAGATTCAGAGTCTCCCGAATGTAGCAACAGATTCACGCAAGACACTTCGTGGAATCCTTGACCACTCACGAACCAAGGCCTTCTTAAGAGAGTCAACACTGGGGTGTCGGATAGCAGCCACCTTTTTCCCCAAGATAGAGCAGAAATCCAGGGGATTCAGGTCTGTTGAGTATGGAGACTATTTTGAAAAGTTGATAAAAGCTGGCATGTTCTCTCTCAGCCAGGTCTGTGTCATATGTCTTGTGGGCTGGAGCGGAGTACTGCCGGAACACCCACGACCTTCCATTGAAGTGAGCATCTGCCCAAGGCTTCAGACAGCCCGTCAAGGCGTGGCAGTGATTGCAGCCCACACCATCTGAGAGGGTACTCCTTGTGTGCGGGTGGCTAGAAAGTTGTCTGCGTCGATAGAGGATCGTCAAATTGTTGTATTGTGAACAGTTTCTCATCTGAGTCTGAGAAGACCACATTGTTCAGCTCGCCAGCTAAGTGTCGCACACTCAATGCTTTGGCTCTTTCAAGCCTTATGGCTTTCTTCTCTGTCAACTCCTCGTGCACCTTATGGATCTCGTGAGGGAACATGTTGAGATTCGCTTTCAAAATGGTACGCACACCTCCCCCCACACAAACTGTACAACGCTCACAACACAACTCACACAGCACAGTGAGGCACTTCAATCTACACACCCTGTATATATCCGAATGCAGCGCGATCCAGCAAAAGCGGAGGATATTTTCCGTTTGAGATAATCAGATGTGTTCCTGTTATAGGGAAAGACACTCTCCAAAGATTAATAGTCAGTAATTTCAGCGTGAAAGAAACTACGATTGTCCAATCCTTCGCGGACTTCAATCACGGATTTGCTGCTTTGGTCTCACTGAGCTGAGGTGTTCTCTTGTTTTCACAACGTAACTCCTGAGAATAGTTTATTTGAACCTTCTAAGCTGTTCCTGATTTTTTAATGCCCCAAGCTGTTAAAGTTTTTCTGGATTAAGACGCTCATTCAGACCTAGGACACCCCGCATATTAAAGAAAGCTGAACGGCGACTAAAATAAAACTGATCAGTCATCAGTGGAAGGCGTAGGCTGTTCTCTCTGGTGTCTATAAAAGTGCGCTAGTGAGAATCTATGTGATACTACTGTCATCTCACCATTCTCTCTCTGAGTTGTTCCTCCCTGCTGGAGCGCTCCTTCATCAGCTGGTCGAGCAAGGAGATCAGCACAGTCCTCTTATCGCCCAACATCCGCACCTCGCCCTCCATTCGCTCGCCGCGTTTCTGCAGCTCCACCTGACTCAGCAGTCGAAGTTCCGTCTCTATCAGACTCATCTGGTGCAGGATGCGCTGGGTGCGGGAGTCCTTCTGCAGTTGGAGAGCCGCGAACGCCTGCTTCTGAAGCAACTCCTGAACAAGGAAGAGAAATACAACATTAAGTACGGTTTACTAGCATGAATAGTCAGTTTGGCAGTAGTATGGAAGTAGCGCCGCTGACTGACCCTAACTTCCCCCGGGGTACTCCTCCCTTTCTAGCTTGTTAGCGGCAACGAGAAGTTTGGTTCGCTCGTCTCCGAATTAAAAAGTCAAATGTTGATGGAAACAAATATTTTTAGTCATCAATTAACAATCAAGAACGGGCAAACAATTACCGAGAATCGACTCGATTACACCAGAATGAACACAGACTTCCCCGTCGATGTGCGTCGACTCGCATTCGATTTGCGTCGCCACGTATTCGACTTTGCAGTCGAATGGCGTCGCTCCGTATTCACCTTTCTGCAGTCAATTTGCGTCGCTCCGTATTCGATTTCTGTAGTCGATGTGCGTCGCCTCGCATTCGACTTCTGCAGTAGACTTTCATCACTCTGTAGTCTACTTTTGCAGCCGATTTGCGCCGCTCCGTATTCGTTTTTATGCTGGTGGTTTGCGGATTTTCATCACTCCGTTGTCGACTTTTGCAGTATAGTTGCGTCGCCTCGTGTTCGACTTTTTCAGTCGAATTGCGTCGCTTCGTATTCGACTTTTTCAGTCGAATTGCGTCGCTCCGTAGTCGACTTTTGCAGAAGAGTTGCGTCGCTCCGTATTCGACTTTTGCAGTCGAATTGCGTCGCTCCGTAGTCGACATTTGCAGTAGATTTTCGTCACTCCATAGTCGACTTTTGCAATAGAGTTGCGTGGCTCCGTATTCGACTTTTGCAGTCGAATTGTGTCGCTCCGTAGTCGACTTTTGCAGTAGATTTTCGTCACTCCGTAGTAGACTTCTGCAGTAGATTTGCGTCGCCTCGTGTTCGGTTTGCTGGAGTCGTTGCACGTTATCGTTTTAAGTTTTGGATCGCCTTGCATCTTTATCAAGTAATGAAATGCGATCTCGCATTAGATTTTCAAATTTAGGCAGCGTGTCCCGTGAGCTGTGGTCACTCTCTCTTCTACCTTCAATTACCAGACGATTTCACATTTTCATAGATGACGTTTGCTATTCAATGACACGCCTGCACTCTGGTTTATTGAATTATACCAAACACTGTTGAACTGTCCGTATATGGCCCATCCCTCGAGTCTCACAGACTGGGATGAGCGTATAAATGGGTTGCGTGAATTATGCATGTCCGATCTGCCTCGCCCCGACTCACCCAATCATCTGCTCATGTATAATTCAGGGAGCATGCGTGGAAGACGAGGTGAATAGCGCTTTTCAACCATATGACAGGTGGACAGCGGCAGAGGCTGCGTTGAGTTCGATGGTGAAATCGATATCAAAGTTTTTCCTCAACTGTGAAGCCGAGGGAAGAGTGTACTCGAATGCTATATACAGAATGCTGAGGAAATGTCTTTCCATCTATTGTCGTTCAGTTCTCCTGTTATCCTCATTGGCTCCATTTCTTCTCGTCAGAAAACACGGACCAGGCCCACTAGCATGATCTGTCGCTTAATAACAAGTAAACCTTTACCGTGACTTTCCCTTGGGTGTTTGTCTTAAAAAATATCTCTGCGTGAAATAAAAAGGTTGAAAACTCATATTTATTTATACTGTATAGCTGATAGCTTAATCAAAGGCAGAAACTCTGGACCTCATCGAAAGAGTACCAACTGAAAGTGAAAAGGACCAAAATAATGATTGTTGGTAATCAAGAGTAAGACGAAATGTTTTCTATAAACAGTGAAGACATTTTTTTTCTCACTTCTAGCTTCGATAATAAAGATTTACCAATCTATTTAACCAACTTCGGTTGACCACTATTCAATGGACAGGGTGTACACTGTTTAATGGACAAAGTAAATTCGAAGAGACCAAAAAATTCGAGGAGACAAATACCACCATTGATTTTAGTAAAAATGCAGATATTTTAAGGTAATACAACAATCTTGAAGATGGTATATATAGGATTACACACAATCTGTAGATGCACAAATACAATGAATGAATAATAAACAATAAACATAAATCAAATAGTCAATAGTGAAATTGTCACAATCAAAATAGTCCATCTAAAATTTCTTTGCGTCTCTTAGAAGCAGATTTGAGTGTGGCAGTTGCACTCGATTCCGTTTCTTCGACTTCCTGAAGTGCCTCTGCCTTTCATTTTTCCAGTAATTTCTGGTGATTTTTGTCTTTTGCTTCATATGTAAATATAAATACAGGGTGTCCAGGAAATACCTGAACTGAACTGATCACCGATAACTTGTAAGCTATTGAACCATATATGTTCCACTTGTACGAATATATGACCAATAACGTGGCAAAAATTATGTGGTAATTTGAATTGAATATGTAATAATTCAAATTTAAAATTCTATCGATCAATTGTTTTGATAATTTTAGTTAATATCGTTTGAAATTGCTTGAACTTAATTTTCAATTACCTGCAGAAAATTTTTGCTTTTGTCGTGAAAAGTGGTACAGAATTGATCATTATGTGGACTGCTAAGCAGCGAGGATTTTGTGTATCTACTTATCTAGATAACAAGCCATTCAAAGTCACACAGATAGCTTTTTTGAAGAAGTTCAATCTTGCCCATCGCCGTCTCGACGTATCGCCTAAAAGTCGACGATCAAGCTTTCGGTCGACAAACTGAAGGCGAATGGAACTGATCTTAAGCTCAAGCCACCTGGTCGGCCTCGTGATGTGCGCACAGACGCCAGAGTGCAACAAGTTAAGGACTCTATTCGACATCGTTCACAGGCTCTAGGGTTGAAGAAGTTTTGCTTCAAGTGATTTTGAGTAAAGACATTCATTTCTGCCCACCCAGGCTTCAGATTCATCAGAAATTGACATCCGCCCACATACAACAGCGACTCACGCTGACCAGCTGGCTTATCTGCATTCACGGATTTCTTTAAATGTGTTGTGGTCGGACGAGGCTCACTTCAGGCTCAATTGCTATGTGAATAGCCGCAATGCCGTTCACTGGAGCATAGAGCAACCTGACGAGGTTTTGGAAAAGCCGTTACATTCTCAAAATGTGACAGTTTGGCTTGCCGTTAGCTACGGAAAGGGGGTTATCGGACCGTTTTTCTTCGAAAACGATGATGGTGAGACTATGACAGTTAACGCCGAGAGATGCATAGAGATGGCTCTTGAACCGTTTTACGAAGATCTACAGAATCGACCAGATGTCAATATAAGGAATGTGTGTTCCAGCAGGATGGCGCAAGGCCACATACTGAACGGGTTGCTTTTAAGTGGATCTCCAAACATATTTAGGTAAACGTGTCATCAGCCTCAAGACACGCCACATTAGGCCACCAAACTCCCCAAACCTATCCCCTCTGGACTTCTTTGTATGGAGTTTGATGAATGATCATGCATACATGAACAAGCCCCGGTATGTGGATGACCTCAAGGCTGCCGTTATCCGTGAGACAAGCAATCTCACAGTACAGAAGTGCAATAATGTCATCCTCAATCTGCGTGACGTGCGCCTGCCTCAAGTGACCCACCGAAATGGTGCTCATTTTGAACACCTTCTGTGAGAGTT
>JAUYWV010138291.1:0-10722 GCA_032274565.1 Nematoplana nigrocapitula
TACAATGAAAAAGTTTGCTAATTTTTATAAATTTTGGCTTATTTTATTATTGAAACATTATTTTGTTATCAATCATAAGTGGTAGCTCTAAAAATGACTTTTTGAGCGTTCTCAGAAAGAGAGGGAAGAATGAAGGTTATTAGTCTTTCAGTAGCGGATGGGGCCTCCATGTGCTTCAAGAACTGCAACTAGACGTCTTGGAAGGCTGTCAATTAAATTGTCGATAAGCTGCTAAGGAACATTGTTCTATTCTTCAGAAACCCACCCTTCTAGCTGTTACAGTGTATTAGCGGGGTATGAACAGCTGTGGATTTTCTGTCCCATGCTGCCTCAGACGTGCTCTTCTTTTTATCATCGTAAGACTAAATCATGTTAATAGAACATTAGAAATAGGCACTATTTTATAAAATATATAATTGAATTTCCCCTCAAACTACAATTCTATTAATATCTATAAACATTGATTTATTTGAAAGTTCATGATATACGGTCGTTTACTATGACGTAGCATAATGGGAATTCCCTGTCTCTAGTGGCAACAGAAGCAAACACTAAAAATATCCTATCTTCGTAATGTTAAATCATGATTTTTGATTCATTATTGTAAGAATGCAACATTAAACATAGTAATTAAAATTGAATATTTCAATCCTCCAAAGTCTTTTTGACAAGATAATGACATTTCATTTAGATGCATTCCTCATTTGAAAATATCTATTTAACATACAAATGGATAGGCAACATTTTCTCAAGAAAGTTTCCCTCGCTAAATAGAATGTTCTGATTGGTTGATGACTCACACACAAAATAAACAACGTCACGTGCTAAACGACCGTATAGTTACTTACATCGTTCATCTATTTCGATTACTGTGATGTTATACGGCTAACTTACGACTATATTTACGTGTCTGCTAAGTAAATTTAGATAATTTAGCCATTGATTGTAAGTAGAAAATTATCAAACTTTATCTCGTTCGGTATATGCTTAGGGTGAATGGGCACACTGTAGAAAGCGTCTTTCAAATCCAATTTTGTCAGGAGCTATGCTGGGGATCCACAGGGATCGTGCTTTCTTAACGTGGGGGCACATCGACGACATTCTGGTAGCCGCGAGCAGGGTTGTTGGCCATCTTTAAGAGTGCCGGTTTTACCATTAACATAAGTCTGTCACTGTACCTAAATCAACAATTCAATATTGTGACTTATTCATTGATAGGGCTGATAAGACTTTTTTCTGTATAACCTCTTGTTATTAGAACTGTTGGAATAGCCATGGGTCTTTCTCGTTGACAGTGGCAGCTGGTATGTCGCCTTGTGGATGTATATTCCCGAACGCCTCACTTACCATTTCTTAGACGTTAGATCTTTGAACTTTGTGCTAATTCCTTTCTATATGTAATTTTTTCACATACAAATTATGTTTGTTAAATAAGATAAACAAATTATATAGAGATATATATAGGAACTTTTTCTACCCTTGCATATCTACCCATTTCTACCCTTACATATCTACATGATTTACACATCTACCCTAAGGGTCGGTATATAGGAACTTTTTCTACCCAGCATATCTACCCTATATTACCCTACATACGTACCAATTAGGTTTACAGTGTACACCCACCGAAGCAACATTCATTAGAAATTTTAGAGCACGCCATCAAAGACCACCAATGCTGACCGGATAGACGAGAAAAATGTTGTGCGTCAATCAAGGGAGACAAATGGACATCCAGACATTTGACGAACAATATTCTGAAATCGAACGAATTTAGATTGTGCAGCAAGCACATGAAAGATTGACAGTTTATTTTGCACTTTATAGACCACTTACTTAGAGAACTGTCACACTCCAATTTGACATTTCACTTCAGACTCTAAGCATTCATTATTTCAAAAATATGGCGGACAAATTCATAAATAATTCAAATGCCTTTTCCCCAAGCAAGGGATTCCAAAACTTTCCGGCCCAACACTACACCTTATCCACGTCAAGTTTAGAGCTATAAAGTCAGACCAAATTGCGCCATAGTCAAATCAACTTTCAATCGAATTAATCTAACATTTTTGAGTGTTTATCAACTAATACAGTGTAGGTACAGAAAACCAGCCAGCTTGTACATAGAATTTTGATAATACCACGCCGAAGAAATCAATCGAGTTCTTCAACACTACCTCAAAAATGGCATCGCTACCAAGCGCCTTATAGAGCAGGAGGACATGAATGGCCGTGATAGGGGAGCAACGGCCAAAGCAAACGATGTTCTTCAAAAGACTGGCAGAAGATAGGTATAGCCAAAGTGATAAAGGATGGAGAAATGGTGGACGTATGCGCCACAATCACAACTCTCAAAGCATTGAGGGAGCAGAGGTAAAAGACTCAGTGAGAACCAGATAACTGAAAATAAAGCTGATACCACAATTACGCTCAATGAGATTGTGAGACGCTTGAATGATACTTTTGACAAGGTTCTGTGTACAAGTACCAATGCCAACTACTTTGAAGGCAGACACATCACAGTGAAAAGTTGAGAAATGCATATTAGGTTCATCTGATCCAATTCACCATTACACCACACGTTCTGGCAGCTCATTGATTGTGGCATTGGAATAAATGAGAAAGTTGATGAGGATGCGAGCAAGGTATTTGAGTAAACTAACCGACATCTTCTGGGTGTTAATGTCGATAGATAAACCTGGTGAATGCGACCGACCATCAGAAGAAAAGTCAAAGAAACATGGAGTGCTGAAGTTAACCGGGACATCCGCCACTATGAAGTCATGACCAAGAAGAGAGTTTTACGGATCGATGACCTAGACGATTTGGCAAGAAGCGATTACTCTCTGCTAAGTTGTTGTTTCAAAATCAAAATGGTTTTGAGAATTCAGAAATCTATCGGTCTGACATCTAACGAAAATGGTAGATGGAGTAATCTTCACCCAGGATCACTTGGACACCTATTGGACAACTCCGGGAAGAGGAGTGGGCATAAGAAACGCCGTTATATCACTAGGCTATTATTAAAATCTATGGATTTACGTCATCGGAAATTAGCATTAGTTCGTGGGGGCAGAAATAAGCACGCTATGTGCTATTGATTATCCACTCTTATCCATCTTCTGAACCAATCACACAACCCGTCTACAGGACATCGGGACAACCACCCCTCCGACCCGGCATCAATTAATTATGCAATGATCGAATAACATAGGATTTACCAGGTGACGGGCAATCTTCGCTTCACTCGCGTGCCTCGTGACGATTCGTACGCGACACGTTATCCTTTTCCCAACTAGACAGGCTCAAAATGCACATTGCTATTAGTAGTCGTGTTACTACTCTACATTATATATGGATACGATGCTGTTTCCTATAGCAGTATTCACATTACCGAAATACAATACAATGGTACATGAAACATAGGAAAAGATAAAATGGGTATTCCCTGGCTTCTTAGAAGATTACATTTAGGTATAGAAGATCAACTCGTGAAGACCTAAACTCAGAACGTGTGCCTGAGTTATCGGAAGAATCCGAATTCACTGATCTTGTATCACGTAGACTGCTGTCTCATCCTACTCAAGATTTGTTTTCCTTAGGGTGCAATGAGTGATATTGTGCATGCACTATTTCTCAAAAAAAAAAATTCACAAAACCGAAAGCCATTTTCCGCCGTTTTGGGAATTGTTTTTTAAAGGAATTTGTCGTGTCACGAATGCAAGCATGTACAACTCTCAGCCAGATTTGCAGAAACCTGCAAAGTTATCGCGTCACTAATATGTAACCCGTGCTTCAATAATAAGCATTTCAATATCTGGTCGATCAATTGTTAAAAACAATCATACTTTACATTTGAAATAGATTAAGAGATTTTGACGTATATATTTCGGATATTAATGCCACATGGCATTTTATAATGCTATAGTGTTTATAATGGTATTCTAGAAGTTTTATTCTTATTGATTTTCCTATTGGTGAACAAAAGAAAGTGTAAATATTTAAATGTTGCCGTTGTTTTAGAAGACTCTTTTGCAAACATATTATATTACCTTTATGCTGATTACTATCTCAAAGAGTGATGCAATTATGTGTTGTAATAATTATTGCATTAATTGTTGTTAAATTGGTTTTATTATTCTATAGCATCATGGTATTTTAGTTACGCATTACAGTATAACTGTGAACTGTTAAGTCGTATTATTTAAAATTAAAAAATTGAAATTATGATAGAACAACGCTTTTCCTTTCCATTATTTACCTTTCTTAATGGTAAAAGTAAGAAGATAGGTGTCAGGAGTAGCATAGAATTATAAATTAGTAATTATAAAGACATAAAACGGCCAAATCATAGGTTTATCAATCGGCCTTCAAAATATTTCGCTATTGCTATGTACAGGGTTCAGCGCCCTGCTGTTATCACGTAGTCCTCGTTCTTTACTTGAGTGTGAGACCACATAGAATTACGCCGCGCAAATCCCTGATTTTAAATTTAGGATTAATAAGAAATGCCACATAAAATAAGTCATATAGAATTTACTGACAAAATTAAAACGTCTCTTATTAGGAATATACGATTTATATATAAAAATCATTATTTATTGGACACGTAGGCCTATAGAGATAACAATAGAACTACATATGTATGGAGATGATATCTAACGTTAAAAGCAAAGAATAATTTGACGCAAGCGAGATTTGTCCAACTCACATACTTCAATATACGTAGACAGAACACTGCTAATCTGTAACACGTAAGGAAAGCGTTATGAAGCAATTCCAGTAAAATCAACCAATCAGAATGTCTGGGTGGTAAGAAAATGTCACACCCAGTTCTTCTGCCGTACTCCACAGCTTAAAAATATGCAAAACTTGGTATATTTACCAGCGGACAACTATTTTATTTTTTAACCAATTCTGATATAAGTTACATATTATTGTAGCTCGAATTCAGGCGCAAATTTCTACAGTTTTACTTTCCATATCATGTACACATATCACCTACATTTGCCTGTCTGAAAATCTGTCATTTATAAGTCTTTGATTGGCTATGACATAGAAACGGCGCGAGACAAAATCAGATTAATCCAGTTTTCAGTACCCCCTAAATTAATCGATACTGCTTATGCATTATCCACTGCAGGTGTCTCTATGACTTACTGGGTGACTGAGAGGGTGTAGGTAAACTAGATAAAGTCGTTATCGCACCAGAAGATATGCATTCAAACGGTCCATGTGTGAGGAATATTACTCTTAAACACCTCAAAATTTCGCGCCATCTCGTCGCCAGTTTTGTATCGCTTGGTTTATGTAAAACCGAAAGAAGAGTGACCAACGTAAATGTCGTACTTTATTGCATAGGCGTTGTGTTGTACCAACAAGTTTTCAGCAGAGTTCGAATATAGGCGAAACTTTTCTGTCCCTCAGCCAATCAGATGCCTGCTTATAGCTAACCACGACAATTCATAAACCGTCATCTGGCGACGAGACATGAATCTCGTTACAAGCCAAGGGAAACATACATAAAGATAGCGACCTGTATTTTCGGGTCGATATTGCAGAAGTAGCCTGATTAAATAACACTGGAAAAGCATGAGTCCCGATAAAAAGGCTGACTAAATACTTAACAAAGGTAAATAAAGAATGTTAACATCAGTATACCACTGTAGGGAACTCTTTCTCTCTAGATCATCGTACAACATGTTTAAATGCAATCCATGTACATGAAAAAAACTTAGAGCAAATCTCGTAAAAAACACTGAAGCTAGTAGCCGAATATTGAGGATAGTCACCGATTTACTGAGGCTATAGTGTCAGAAAAAGATTGTTTGCTAGCAAAAGTGTTCACATTAGGTAAGTCTACAACAATTTTGCATAGAGAAAGTTGTAGATTACCAAATGTGGACGGTGTAGATCGAGTTCGGATGCAAATCTGGGCAAAAATAGCACTTACTCCCAATAAATTAGGTGGTTAGGTTTCACCGGTTCCCCTCGGTTTCTAATTCTCGAGATATTATTCCATAACATAGACCTATAGGATGCGCTTCCATGACATAAAATTTACAATCCAATATTAATGGGCACAAGATGGGTCAGCCCATCTTTACTCCAAACATGGACTGGCCCAGAATTTATAGCGTAGAGACGTTGTGTTCAATGCGAGATAGAATACTCCAGAGTGAGTGTGAGTCGACAGAGAAAATCAATAGCTTGCATGAGGCATGACTGTGTGCAGCTTTAAGCCAGCCCGTGTGAGTGGCTTCCAATTATATAACGTTTTTGATTATCCTTGCACATATTTTTTGTGTACATCGAATGTATTTAATGAGTATTCACATTTTCATGAGCAATGTCGAAGCCTTGATCGCTTTTCCAATAAATGCACTCACTCTACTCCCTTACCTTTTATATGCCTTTGTAGTAGCTTAAGATCAGATAACAGAGAAAATTCATTAAACTGTATTTTTTACTTTTTTATTTTCTATGAATAAGCAAAATCTATGTATTTTTACAAAAATACCATATGTTCATATTGAATAAACAAATTGCATGCATTGCGTGATGCTGGAAGGTCACCACCTCACAAAATCAAAGCTTTTTTTCTTGCATATTTTTAAGGACTGGATAGGTAGGGATGATGCCCCATTTATATATACACGATATGTAAACGATATATTGTATTTTTCAAAGTTAAAGAGGGGAAAAGAGAGAAGCAAGAGACAGACTGGAAGTGAAAAATTGAGAAACAAGAGACAGACTGAAAGTGAAATAGAGAGAAACAAGAGACAGCTGGCTGAAAGTTAGAGAGAGAGAAGCAAGAGGCAGATGGAAAGAGAAAGAAGTAAGAGACATACTGAGAGTGAAAGAGAGAGAAGCAAGAGACAGATGGAAAGAGAAAGAAGCAAGAGACAAATGGAAAGAGAAAGAAGCAAGAGAGATGGAAAGAGAGAGAAGCAATTGACAGATGGAAAGAGAAAGAAGCAGAGACAGATGGAAAGAGAAAGATGCAAGAGACAGACTGAAAGTGAGAGAGATGCAAGAGACAGATGGAAAGAGAAAGAGAGAAGCAAAAGACAGATGGAAAGAGAGTGGGAGAGAGAGAAGCAAGAGACAGATGGAAAGAGAGAGAAGCAAGAGACAGATGGAAAGAGAGAGAAGCAAGAGACAGATGGAAAGAGAAAGAAGCAAGAGACAGATGGAAAGAGAAAGAGTGGGAAAGAGAGAGATGCAAGAGACAGAGTGAAAGTGAAAGAGAGAAGCAAGAGACAGATGGAAAGAGAGGGAAGCAAGAGGCAGATGGAAAGATGAGACAGATTGAAAGAGAAAGAGAGGGATAGAGAGACAGGGATAAGATAACAGTAACAGGTGACAAATAGAGACTGAGTAGGAAAAATAAAATGAGCATTATAACAACGATCGGTAAACGGTATAGGCGTATTATTTGTATAAGGCATTAGCAATGAAGTTGCAATAAAAAAACTAAAACACAACAAATAGAAGAACAGGGAATGTGCTCCATGAGTCCATTACACCGGCGAGACAACACCAAATATTTGATTCACCCGTGGAGTCGTCGCCGCTTTGGAGCTGGTTCCTCCTCCACCACCTCTTCTTCGTCTGCCAGATGATCGATCAGCATTTCGAATAACAACACGTCGAAAATTACCACATCATTTACATTAGTGTCATTGTTACTAGGCAGCACGAAATTCCAAACATCGTTGCTGGGCAACGCGATATTCTCGATGTCACTGATGGACAACAAGAGGAAAAGACGCTCATTGTTAAGCAACACGAAGTCCTCGCCATGGTCCATTTCTAGCTCGATATAATCTGAAGAGGAAAAGAGAGTGGGGATTAGATGAATGTAATGCTGAACGGATGAGATTCCTGCTGCACAATCCAGCAGCATGGAGAGGAATGTTTGATCATTTGTTGTAGTTCCGCTTGACATTCCGGAGCAATGAAAGAAAAGAGTTAGAGAAAAAACGTAAGAGGTCCCATATGAAATGTGGCATTTTGCCTGCCGAAACAGGACAACTCTGCTACTAAGAAGAAGACAGAGTATAAAAGCGAAGTAAAAGAAACTGAGCTATCATTATTCAACACTTTATGGAGAAAATTAATTATTCTGCGAAACAAAATTTCATAGGATGCAAGAAGAAGTCCAAGTTTTTATATATTTCACCATAAGATATAAAATTGTAGTCTATTTTGTAAATGGAAAGTCAGAAATGTCTGCTAAATTCTAAGTGACATTATGATGCAAAAACTATATAATGATTCTAAAGTACAATGTGCAATTTTGACTTCATTAACAATCTCAATGATCCGAATAAGCTTGATTTAAAAATATTGAACTTCATTTGATAATTTAAGCCGATTTATTTAAAGCCTGAACTACTACTGAATAACAGTCAATATGATATTGCATACTCATACACCTACCTAATGGTCAAATAATTCCAAATCACAGATATTTAGAGCATAAGATTTTAGAGGGGAGCAGCAAGCCAGATGATGGTTCAATTATATAAGGCGATGGAGGTTGGGTCATATAGAGGTATCAAGCTACTGGAACATGGACTGAAGGTTAATAACCTATTTGAAAATAAGAATTTCATTCAATATAAAGCTTTCAAATTGCTGTTCGACAATAAAATGTAGCCTGCACCCTGATTGAATAGAAATCATTATAAGCTTTTATTTGATACATAAATCATTAAATTTGGTAATGAAATAAAGGCATTATTAGAATATACAAATTAGGGCCACTTTTTTAAACACCCTGTATTATAAAGGTCGACCTGCTAAGAATCTGTGCTTGGGCAAGTTTATGGTCCGGTGGCATCACTGGTTAATATTTTTCTAGGGACAGGAGAGCAAACTATTAGCTAAAACAAAGGTCTCTGATGAGGGATCTATACTTACATCAAGTGGATTCCCATATGGAGTATGCAGAAAGGGCGTTGGTGTGAACTCAGCTAGTTTGTAACATTTTGTCACATTCAACTATTGACAATAGTGGATATCTGTCATAGCCATAATCCTGTACATAGTACATATACTGTAAATAACTAAACATATATATTACTAGTTCTTTTTATAAAGACAAAAATGAGTACCCATTTTAGACATCTTCAGTACTATAGATGGTTATAACTGGTAGCTATTCATTAGATATGTATTATTTCTAATTGGCCTCCACACATCCCTTATAGTCATTCCATTCTCCACCCCTTTATTATAGAAATTAAAGTCCATTAGGATAAAAATAGTTTTTTTGAACAAATAATAATGCAGACTATATGCATTTACAAGTGGCATATAATAATATTTCATCTACTATATAAATGGAGAGTGTGTGTCTGTGGTTCCAGCGACCTAGCGGGCGAACGGTAAATGGTAGGCGGGTGAAATTTTCAGGGTAGTCACGTGGTGACCCGGTGATGCGATATGCCCGTTTTGGCGGCGATCCGAGGTTTGGTGTGGCCGCGGCGGGGTTTCCAGGGTTCTCCTATAGTATAAGCCATAGGCATTTGAATAATCGATATACTGTACTACAGAACAGAGTTTGAATGCTATATCGAAATGGAATCCGGCAGCTGTAGTATTTATTGGTTATGTTGTTTTGTTAAGTTTTTTTTTGTTTTTTTGATTTATTGATTATTGTTCTTTTTTTGTTCTTTTTTTTAACTAACTCTCACCACCATGCACCGCACTGTCAATAGCACAGTAACTTTGTCTTTACATTTCCTCCCGGGCAACGCCGGGTATACCAGCTAGTTGTTTATATATACTTAAAATGTTTATCAATAATTATTTGATAATTATTATAATAAATTGTTAATTTATTCTCTAAATGTTAGTTTAACTTTTTTTTGTATTTGAAGTAAAAACAAAAAGTCATTGTAATAGTAAGTCGCCGTTTTCCCAATATATAAATAATGTAGCCGCCTGTTTTTATGCAGAGACCCCCTCATTAGATTCATCATTATCTTTAGATTTATTTTGGTACTTAAGCCACCCGTTTTTCAATATATAAATAATGTACTACTTGTTTTTATGCAGAGACCCCCCTCATTTGATTCAGCATTATCTCAGCTTTTTTTCGGTACCTTCAGCCGTTTTTCAATATGGAAAAAATGTAGCCACCTGTTTTTTATGTAGAGACACTTGTTCGTGCAAAGTTGGCCAGTGAAATGAAAATTTTCTGCATTATATAAGCCATCCAACACATGTTTTCACACAGTAAACAAGTATACCAGTGAAATGTAATTTACATGCACTATATAAGCCATCTGATACTTGTTTTCACAAAGTAAAGAAGTGAAATGTAATTTCCATGAATTATATAAATTATCCAACACTTGTTCTTGCAAAGTATAACAGTGAAATGTAATTTCTGTGCATTATGCAGTGTGTCCGTAAAGTCTCTCCACAGTTAATTGTGTAGGTATCAATGCATTATTATTGCGTAGGTGAATTGCATATAAATCATTTTCATTGGTCTCTCTGCAGTAGGTAGGTATAGTAGAGGCATATATGTCTAAATTAGAAAGCTAGAGACAGCTAGTGAGCTATAGGTAATTCCATCGATATAATAGACTCGCCTCTCATGCATAACTCCCTCTCTCAGTATAAAACAGGGGTGTGATTACCAAATGAAAAAAAAATCGGAAAATTTTATATCAGGGGCGCAATATATATTTTGACCAGCAG
>JAUYWV010138302.1:0-10721 GCA_032274565.1 Nematoplana nigrocapitula
TTGATTTGTGTAGTTATGTTATTCAATTTTTTTCTTTCTTGTATTGTGTTCAAATCGCGCCTGATTTTTGTCGGTTACAAATTCTGTATATATATATACTGTATATATTCTGTATATATATTGGTGACCAGCTAGATCTTCCCTTAGGTAGCCTCTGGTCTACCATTTGTAATTTTGTAATTACAATAAAAATTAATTATTATTATCTGTTAGTGTTTTGGAACACACATCATATCTGCAATAAACACATCGATCTATCTGATAATATTGGATTGCACAATGTGAAAGAATTAATTCAATCGTTTCATCAATACATGCACAACATATACTAGATGACAAACAACAGTTTGGACATTGAAAGGTTATATAACCACCCTTGGTGAAAAATGCAGAAGTTATGCAATGCATATACAGTGTATATACAAAACAGAAAACTGTGCATTCCAAAGAAAAAATCAATTATTACAATATACATAAATGTACACACGAAGATTTGAACGTTTACAGAACAAGAAGTCTAACGTTTCTTTGTTGGTCAACTGCATTGATATACCGGCTAAATAAGATTACCATTAATGTTAGAATTTTAGAAAAAAAGAATTTATCCTTAACTTAAAGTGCTTCTGGCATTCAGTAATTGTACACGTCTTCATATACGTACATACTGTGTAGTGTGTTGTTTAGAGAGTGTTCTCCTATAGCCCTAAACATTTTATTATAAAAATTATATCTTTTTTGAAAGCTATATATCCTCGATCATTTTTACCCTATACACAACATATTTTCTCCAATCAAATTTAAATTTCTTAACCGTAAAATCTGTCATTGGTCACTATTCTATTGCTTTCGGCTATAAACAATATTATTTCTTCTTGATCTGTCTATACGTGTCAAACAATGGATTACGAAGTATTACAACAAAGAGTCAAAACACAACGCAGCAGCAGACGACGGTGATTCCAGAAATTAAAAGTATATCAAACCTCAAACTTTTATTTTTCAATTCCATCAACTTTTCTATAAAAGATAGAATTATCAAACTTTGTATAAGGAGTCATATTTCTGTTTGCATTTTATGGGGCACACTTTTACGAATTTTAAAATCCCCTGTTATTCAGGTTTCTAAATTGTAGTTTTTAAACGAAAGCAGAACTATTATAGAGCTGCAATCTAGCCAGTTATCTTCGCTTGTTTTTTTTCTATATAGTGCACGATAACATGAAATATGATGAAGTATACATACGACAATAGATATCGATTTACTATAAAACAGTGAATATGACGTTCGACATAAAGCACTGCATGATAAAACCTGAAATGTGTGTAGCATATATTGTACTTTTCTTGCAATATTACATATTATTTTCCATGTACAGTACCTAGTAGCAATCAAAGACAATAAACTTTTCGTAATCCTACTTTCTGAGGATTTCGTAAAAAATATATAACGATTCCTTTAATCATTAGAAACGGAAGGTATAATTTTTTATAGTACCAAATGAATTTTATGTTGTTATAATTGTATAGAGCAACTTACCAAATTTATACGTCTTTCTCAAACGAGGGTCCTTTTCTTATAATTGCCGGTTATTCGACTGAACAACTGAAATAAAAGAGAAAAGTATGCATTATGTATCCTGTAGAAAGTCGGTGTTTGGTTTCAATTTCGACAAAAAATCACACAATTACGCCAAATTCAAAGTCATGACATAGGCTGTACACTATAAGGTGGAAAAATAACTGCCACAAATTTATGACAAAACTGAAATCGACCAATGAATGGTGACCTTCAAATCAAATAATTACAGGCTATCGATTTTTTAAAATAAGCCGTCGAGGATGAAGTTTCGGCATGCCGTTGATACAAACTGCCATTCATAAAATCGATAGCCGACTTGATTACAAACTCAGCGCTCATTGGTCAATTTCAAATTAGTTATCAAGTTTAGACCGTGACTCTTCTTTTTACACCTTATATAATAATAATAATAACTTTACTTTACCTCATTTTCTGCATCAAGCAATCAGAGAGGACACACAATTATATAGGAAGTGTATTTCTAAAATCTGACCGAGCAGTCTAAGAAACAAAATCAATAATTGCATAGTATTACTCGCGAGCCTTATATATTGTCTCTCTCTGCGCCGCAGTGGCGAGGTGTGATGTGACGTAAGACAGCAAACAGTGCAGTGAATACAGAGACCGAGAAAGAGAGAGATGGATTTAAGCGCGAGCTAACCTTTGTTTTAATTTTTCTCGATGTGAAAGGAAGACGCCTAATTCAACAGCAGACCGGACCGGCACGTGTTTAACCGCTGTAGGTCGTGGATTTGTGCCTATTCTTTCCCATTTGACCACTTGAAAAATTTACTCTATTTGCCAGTCCCGGACCAGCCACCACTCCCCCTGGTTCGTTACTAATTCGGTTTTGGGTGGGGTGGAGAACCACCGGTTACGCAACAACTGACATGGCGGCGGTGCGATCTGGGCAATTTGTGCAACTCAGTTGGGGATGAGACGAACGGAAAGCAGTTGATGAAATTTGAGTAGTCTGAGGCAATGTGGGAGAGGCGTTACATGTATGGCGTTGTTGGATGCCAAAAATGTGCCTTGTTTCCCATGTTGTGTCAGGTTATATGCCTGTCTGTGGGTTATCAAAGGTACATGTCATCCACCTGGATACACACATATAGAACTGGAACGAAAAATGAGCAGCCTCTCTTCTCTTGGCTCCCTCCCCCCCCCTCACAGAGGCCGCTTTGAGAAATACGGTCAAGTAGGTCCCGACCATACAAGTGGTTTGTTTAGTAAATCATGTGGTGTATGTATTTGTCTGTCTGTGTAAATCCTCTGTACCATCAGGCAGAAATTATTATTTCCGATGTCTAGCTAGCTCCTTCAATTTGCTTACAATTAGATACTAGTCATAGCGTCCTTCTATATTCGATGTTTTAATTCAACTGGATGACCGGTTAGTTTAGTTTAGCCAACCCGCTTTTTCATCAATGCGGCCCTTTCTTCAATATACGTGGCGGCGCCAACGAACCGCATTTGCCTGGTGACCGTCTGTCGCCACGTACCAGAACGGCGTAGTACATCCGTTTTAGGAAATCTCAACTTACCACGTAATCTGTCTATAGATTGTATGATCCGATTATGGCTTTTATTGTTACCGTACCATGCATCCCCAGATACGCAAATTAATCTAATTGGTCCAACGCTTTGCCTGTTACCATGATTCTGAAGGTTGGCCTCGTTTCCTTTGCGAGACACCTTTACAAAAGTATTTTCTTGATATTATCTATACATAGTCCCTTCCTTAAACTCCAGTCCCATGCGATACTCTATTGAATATTTTAAAGGGAACATCTCTATACTTGGGAGAAAATTCAAATTCTGTTTGCTCCGATAAAAATGCTATTTCAGTCTTAATGAAATCGATTATTTGTGGAGTAATATGTATATAGTTAGGAAAAGTACCTCCTGAATCTTTCGAACAAAGGAACTATGGCAGCGCACAGAAGCCAGCGTTATACTTCGTCCAAAAAAGAAGGAACGGAGTCTTAAAGTGACATTTCTGCATTTATAAAGCTGCCATTTCAGCATTTCTCTTCCATAGGATAATGCATATATTGTAGACTCTGATTTCGCTAAACAGAGGCGCCATTTTTCTGGAAGTACGTATACAGAATGTGTGCGGAAAACACCTTCTACTTTATTATTATACCAGTGAAAACGTGCAGTTAAAATAATATTTTATGTTTGTTATTAGGATGTATTTGTTTATTAATTGCTGCATTATTGTTTAAACAAATTTGAAAATTTAGATTTTGCAGTACAAGGAATCGAAACGACCGAACACAAGAGAATTATAGTTACACTATGCCATCGAATGTGCTATATACTGTAGATTACGAGTGGCTAAACGTACATAATACTGAGTCACCGTCTACTAAATATTGTATACGAAACAAAAATCTAGACACGCTTATTTTTTAGATGTACAAAATTGATTGATCTTTACAGACGTCTCTCACTAACTACTAATTAAATTTATTCGAGTCAGTGGCGTGTGGGCTAATCTGAACAACGCTCACGCGCTAAATGATATTTTTTCTTCAGAGTTTGAACGCTATACATCATGCCAAATAGTACTGCGTATTCATGGCAGTCATTTAGACGAACGGTGGCCACTCTTTTGTACAATAAGTGAAAAGGACATCGATTTGGTTAAACTACAGCATCGCAGTAGGTCGAGCGCTATAATTCGTCAACACAAGTGCTAAGAAGGCGAAAACAAGCACTATGATCCGGGGTATCAATGCCATGGCGCCAAATTAAATTTTGGTACGTGAAGATCGTTCATATCTGCATGGATATTACTCACATTTCCAGATAATTTTCCCATATATACAGTATATATATTGCTTAGCCTTATGTAATAACTCAATAATGATGAATAAAATTTTATAGTTACAGTACATAATTTACTATCGAATATAACCGAGACAACTTCTTCTCAAAATTTCATACAAAATATAGTCGGAAAAAGCTTATGAAAATTGACAAGAACGCACTTTTCCAAATCGTGAAACGTTTCCATTGCTTGAAAAGATGAAAATGATGAAACTTATAGGATATCCGTTTAAATCATTCCGGTATATACGAATATCCACAGAATTATATGAATATTTAAATCTCTATGTGACTAACATAGCTTGTATCCCCTGCAGACAAGTAAAATAATCAATAATTCAAATATAGAGCTGTTCTGCGTGGCTTGAAAAGTTTAAATTTAAAATTTCTGTAAATGGCTTGGAAACTTAACTTTCAACCTATATGCACAATAGGTATACGAACAATTAACGAACTATGTTGGTTTACTTATGTAGATGCCTTTGGTTCTTGATTGATAGCTGTTATTATTATCACAGAATATTTTATCACTGATGAAGCTTTTGCGTAGAGCAAACGCGAGAAACATTCAATATTTGTCTTATACAACAATGTTTTTCTGATTGTGCAGTTGGATGAATTCGAGCTTTTGTGACGATATTATACACAAGGGCAAAAGGACACCTAACCACATTATGAAATTTTAATTTTAAATGTCTCAAAGAGTGTGCCGTGAAGCGGTGTAGAAAAGAATCCGTCTATGCCCAAGAAGAGTATGGTAACCACGTTGAAAATAAACTCTTTATTCCCATTGGTATCACAATTAATTGATATTCCATCTAATTGTCTTTGTAGTTTGTTAGAATATACAGTATATTTGTATATATAAGCGAAAATGCACACATTTATATTTAAATTTGAGTTATTTTATGTTTTCGAGGTTCCTTTTTTGACATCTGTATAGGAGATTTGAAAGTTCATATATATTTATATCATGTTTTCTAATTACTGGATACGAAAAAGGATAAGAGTTTTCTTTTAAATTATTATACAGTCCAACAAATTGGATTAGGAGAATTGCAGAAACGGCTGATTGATAAAGATTGATAATAGACAGTTCTTTTTATTTAAAAAAATAATAATATGTATGACAGAGAGGGTTTAATCATTAGCGTACGTATGGTATGAAAAAGATATGTTACGTCTTACCCATGTATGTGTATATCGTGAAGTAGATGTCTTATCTATGTCTCGTCTTCGTTTAATGTGAATAATAAAGAAAGAATCGACACATGCAGTGACTAAATATGTTGTACAGTAATTCTTACGCATACGATTCTTACACATCTTTTTATCTGCATAATCTGGTTTGTAGTGACCGCGCGCATAACCGACGAATCATATACTGTAAAGGTGCTATAGCTATAGTTAGATATTTTTATGGAAACATTTTCGTCGTTCATTATTAGCATTTCCTAATAAGTGTCATATTTGTGTTTATATAATATATACACAAATATGACACTTATCACCATATGGAGTATGCATTATATTATTAGCTTACATGTACTTAATGCTCATACGCACAGTATATTCATTTCATATAACTAAACTCAAAGCACAGTATTTTAGCGCATCGTATATACGTAGAGGATAAAAATTACTACCTAACACTAACACCTTGATAGCTCTTAATCTTTCCTTTTAGTTTCTTCCTGCGGGGAAATGGTGGAAGTTGGTGCTGTCGTCGTCGTTCAATCAGAGGCCCTTCTTCCTGAACCACTTCCAGTAGGCCAATCCTTCAAACGGCTTTATGCACAGGTCCTTCATGTCTTCCAACTCCAGCTCGGTCCTCTTCATCCAACCCCCCGGGCACTCCATCACATGTTCCGCCGTCTCCGTTTCCTCCTCGCACCTTCTACACAACCCTTCCTCGATCTTCCCTATCCTAATGGCATACCCTTTCAGCTCTAGTGAGTGTGCACATCTGAACCTACTGTACTCCACTCTCTCCCAGTTTTTCTCTTTCATGCTTCACTCCATTTCTGTAGACTGCTTTGCTTCTTTCGTGTTCCCACTCTTTGCTCCTTTCTCTCTCAGCCAATCTTCTTTTTATTCCATTTAGAAGGCATCCTTCCCCTTTTTGGTGCATTTTCCTTGCTTTGTCAGCTTCCTTATCCGCTTCTCCATTGCCTGTTATTCCACAATGGCTTGGTACCCATGTAAAGGTAAAGTTTTTCTCGTTCATCTTTTCCAACAAGTTCTCTATCTCTTCCAGATGTACGTTCGTGCTCTTGATGTAATTTCGCTTTATTGCTTTCATGCTCGCCTGACTATCGGTGATTATTCTCGCACTGCTCCACCTTTCTTTATTGTCTTCTAACCATTCTAATGCCAGTATAATGGCCTTCATCTCTGCTTGGAAGGATGAACATATCACTCCGGCTGCTTTCCCTTTCTTTGCAATTGTCCTCCACTTTCCTTCTCTACGTTCTCTAACCACACAAGCACAGCGTCCTTTCTCTGCTGAACCATCAGTAAATATTTCTACCTCGTACTCGCCTTTCTTATGTGTCGATAAGACCTTATTCAGGAAAAAGAAGAGAAAGAGCAGACAGGAAAGAAAGGGAGATAGGCAGACCAGATGGCGGAGGAGGCGTCTCACTTACCGCAACAAGAGGCTCGACAATTCGACCTTAAAGGCGCCCCTGCAGAGGAAAGTTGACAACAAGGTGAAAGAAGCGACGAGTAAGTGCGCCACGTGGACAGCCCCGAATGGCGCTAGAAACCGGACCAAGAGACCAGCAACATCCCGGTCCGAAGAGGTCACCTACCGCCAACTGTAGTAGAAAATCCTGATTGCCAGACATGTGTGGAAGGGACTGGTCTCAGAGGGGAGCTCTTCACCTCTGGCCAGGACCCAGGACACCCCCCCCCCGCCAGCCCACGTCGACAGAACGGCACCAACCCCACTACGCTGCGGGACCCAGTGCCAAGCTGTGCGACGGCTGCGGGAATGCGAGTCACCTCTACAAGACGCACGCTGCCCCGCCTACAATAAATCCTGCGGAAGGGGCCGGGTAACAAACAAACAACAAGACAGCGCGAAGGCGCACAAGCCGAACGACGTCCCACGCACGTCCATCCCTACTCCGACCTTGCCATGGTCGAAGATCGACCTCGACATCACCGGACCATTCGTGAACGCCCCACGACATCAACGCCTCATCACGGTAGCCATGGATTACAACTCGAAATTCCCAGAAGTTCTTCTGTCTGACGACATCACCTCCGCCCGTCTGATAACCTGGCTGACAACAGTGTTTGCACGTTTCGGCAACCCGGACACGGTGGTAACCGACAATGGCCGACAATTCATTTCGGACGAGTTCGAAAAATTTCTTCACTCTCGCGACATCGACCACATCTGAGCGGCGGTGTATAATCCACAAGAAAACGGCCTCGTTGATAATTTCAACCGCTATCTGAAGCATGGCATTCAGACATTCGCCGCTGCGAAGAAACAATTCGCCTGCGGAATACATGAGCTCCTGTTTAATTACAGAGCCACCGGCCCAACTCCAGACGGCAAGAGCCCCAGCGAGCTACTGTTAAGTTGACAAATTCGGACTAACTACGAGCCAGCCGTCCGCCACCAACCAACCCAAGCCCCAGCCGCCCAAACCACGACACCAACCGACCACACAGCAGGTACTCATAGGATACTACAGCATCGGGGGCCCTTCCGGCTAGGCGACATTGTGCGGACCCGTCTGCCACATGTCCCCAAAGGGCACTCGCCATTTTCTTCCGCTCGACGCGTCACCAAAATCCTCGACGACGGGCAGACCTGGAACGCGCGCCGCCTGGTTCGGGTACGGGAACGACAAGTGGAGAGCATCGAGGCCACCTCCGCACCTCCTCAACGACGTCACCGCAACCGGACACTCCTACGACGATCGGGTCGGCGAAACAGAGCCCCCCCCCCGACTCGTTTCCAACCCGAGTTCAACTACGTTTGAAGGGGGAGGTGATGATGTGTCAATCAATCAGAGACGTGTTTGTTGTATGCCTACTCTGAGTGGACTAACGACGTATTGTGCACCCCCGCCCCGCTAACTGCTTGCATGTCTGATAAATCTGACAGAGATGAGCTTATTGTAAGTCCACGCTGATTGGGCTAGCATGTGTTGTGTTCCTGATTGCTATACAGTATATATATAGCAGCACACCATGTGAGAACACAAATACAAACAAACTGGACCAGTCATTCTGATTATTTGGTTGCACACCATTACATCAGAAGAAGAAGAAGGGTTTTAGAGGGGGTTCTATAGAGAGAAAGGGGATAAAGAAAACGGAGGGGAAACGGTGAATAGTGCAAAGATAGGTAAAAGGGGGGGAGAGGTATATAGAAAAGGTTAACAAAGCACTTTGCAGGACACCCAACCACGCAACTACTGAAAAAGTATAAGCACTATTTTGGAAGAGAGACAGGGCCACAGACTGCAAGTGTTACTGAGGCATTTGTGTCCTTTGTTTGCTCAGACCATATGCGGTTGGCTCCCCGATGGCAATGGACACCTCCGGATTCGATTTCTGCCCCACCTCGCCCAGTCCTCCCAACTTCCAACTGGAACTGCCCCGCATCACCCAGGACCGACGCGACTGCATGCTCCAACACGAACGTCGAGGTTATCTCACCAAGACTGCGCCGCCACAACAAATGCCTCTGGGACCTGGACCAGGGTGAGTAGACCTGCTCGACACACGCTTCTCTCCCTTCCATCCCTTTTCTCTTGTCTTTCTCTCTCTCTTTATATTTTTCTCTCTTCTCTTCTCTTTCTCTTTATATTTTTCTCTCTTTTCTTGTCTTTCTCTCTCTTCATCTTTTTTCTCTATGCACCTCTTTTTCTCTTCTCTTTATCTCTCTTTATATTTTTCTCTCTTCATCCTGCTCTCTATCTTTATATTTTTCTCTTTCTCTCTCTCTCTCTCTCTCTCTCTCTTCATCCTGCTCTCTCTCTTTATATTTTTCTCTCTTCATCCTGCTCTCTATCTTTATATTTCTCTCTCTCTCTCTCTCTCTCTCTCTCTCTCTTCATCCTGCTCTCTCTCTCTTCTCTTTTTCTCTCTCTATATATTTTTCTCTCTTCTCTTTCTCTCTTCATCCTGCTCTCTATCTTTATATTTTTCTCTTTCTCTCTCTCTTCATCCTGCTCTCTCTCTCTTCTCCTTTTCTATCTTCTCCTTTTCTATCTTCTCTTTTTCTCTCTTCTTTTCTCTCTCACTCACTCAAATTTTCTCTCTCTATGCCCCTCTTTCGTTTCTCTCTTTTTTTTCTCTCTTCTCTTCTCTTTTTCTCTCTTCTCTTCTCTCTTTTCTTCGCTTCTCTTTTTCTCTCCTATTTTTCTCTCTCTTCTCTTCTCTTTTTCTCTCTTCTCTTCTCTCTTTATCTTTTTCTCTCCTATTTTTCTCTCTCTTCTCTTCTCTTTTTCTCTCTTCTCTTCTCTCAGTAGTATATCTCAGCCACGCTGTGCGCCAGTGACTCACCCACCAATTAAAGTTTATTGTGACTAATTCTGGTGAACGAAAGATGCTGTCTGTTTGTTTTACTATGCTAAACTTTTAAAGAACACAGTTGATTCCTATCCTGCATCTCAATTGGTCAACCACGAGACTCTTGAATCGCTCCTAATCCTATGTGTTGCAACAAGTTAGCAAAGTAGCTAACATCTAATCTGTACTCATTGAAGTATATCATAAAGTCATTAGACAAGTAGATCGGTGTAGTAATCTATTCATCTGGTAGAATTATTGCTTAATATATTCTGGTAATTCCTTGAACTTTGTTGAATTGTGTATGTAGTTCGTGGTGAAAAATATGTTCTATTGAGGGAAATGGTAAAGTTCATTTTTATTCTCATTCATAAAGGTGTTAAAAATAGAATGCGAAAGGAATTTTGGGATCTCTTCTTGAGTCTGTGAATAAGTCCTTGGAATATTTCTTAGTTTCATTAATTTTTAAAGTGATTTTATTACTGTATTTATTGATTTTATAATTTTTTCAATGAAAAATTTTTTTCTGGACATATGATGACAAAACATTCCCACGAACATTTATTTCACAAAATAATATTTTAAAATAAAAAAGGACCCGACCAAGCATCTTCAAAGCGTAAAAGGAGAAGATAGCTGAGATAAAGAGAAGGGAAAGAAAGAGGGACATAGAGAGAAAAAGATAAAGAGAGAGAGAAAAGAAGAGAGAAAAAGAGAAGCGAAGAAAAGAGAGAAGAGAAGAGAGAAAAAGAGAAGAGAAGAGAGA
>JAUYWV010138313.1:0-10721 GCA_032274565.1 Nematoplana nigrocapitula
CGTTTATAAAAATAGAGAGCGCACGTGGAGAGGTGTGTCTTCGTCAACAGTCAGGCAACAACTGAGCTCTCTCTCGTCTCTTACCCCATATATATAGGCTGGGGGGGTGGGGTGGGGGGGTGGGGGGGGTTCTTTGTTCGCGGCAGAGCGTGCATTACTGTACATTACTACTCATATCCCAGAGACCATTAATCATTACATCGTTTAACCGTTTTATTCCCCATACAGATGGCCACCACTTTGATTGTATTTTTCAACACCTCTTGAAACCCAACAACCGTGTGCTGTTGAAATGTTCACACCATTCACCTCAGCAATAGCATACCAATTTTCACCACGTTTGGCAGAGTCAATTACATGTTCCTAGCATCCTGACTGGTTTTTGCGTATTTACCGTGCCTAGCTCCGAAAGTTAAGTTCACCACAACGGCTAATGGCATCACGCCATCACAATGCCTTATACCATATAGGCAAACTGTAGATCCCAAATTTCCGGCTCAAATCTAGTACACGACTTGTTTGTATGGTCGTCGACTTCGGCCTCTGACCCGTTCTCGAGGGGCGCGGCCTCGCTCGCGTGGGGATTGTGCAACTCCCCTCGATCTTCGGTTGTCGAGCTTCTGCCCACACTGGAGCGTAGGTTGTGTGCAGCCATTTTGTATCGGGGGGTTTCCCTCTCTGATTGAATTGTTTGACTCCAGGGTCCAGGGATCACCGTTTGGAGGCGGCTGGATGGTTGACAAGGATGCAGGAGATGCCCTCAAGAATGTCAATCAAGAGGAAGCCAGGATTCCCTTAAGTTCAGTCAAAGCTAAAATCAAGAGATCGATAAATTACAAGTGGTTCAACAGCCTACTGTAGACAAGAATACATTTCGATATGCCAGCATGGGAGAAGATCGGTCAAATATGGGAAGTACAGACAACTGGAAAAGGAAGGACAGATGCTTGTTAGCTCAACTTACGAGTGGCCAATGTTATCGGCTGGGGAGTTTTAGGAACAAACTCGGAGGACTTCGCAAGGCCTTCAAAATCGGAAATAGAGCCGACCTCCGCAATAAACCTGAGGAAGCGATCTCTTTCGTTTGGAAAGCAATCGAGCAATTGTAACTACGCGGATGCGGGAAATAAAAAAAATAGTTTCCTTCTGATTGGCGGCTTTCACTCTCTTTATTTTGCATTCTATGTCACCCACTCTCTCTTCTCCAGATGATCCCCTTCTTTCAGACACTTTCTCGTCAACCACGAACTTTCTGCCGACTCTTCATTTGAAATCAAACTTCCCATCTGGACGGATCCTCCCCTAGTTCTCTCTCTCGCTTTCCCTCTTGCTTGTATAGTATATCTGGTTGGCAATATCTTAAAAATCGTTCGCACCAATCTTCAGTGTTCAAGTCTACCTCGTGCCACGCTGACTACAATATCAGCGACTCTTGTTCTCATCCTCTGTACGGGGCTGGGAAATCCACCTGTATTTTGTACAGCATAGATGTTTTAGATTTTACCAGAATCCAACACATTAACAAATATAATTGGAAATAATTTCCCTGTAGCATACATTTGACACTATTCACGTCAAGAGTCGATGCAAAGTTGGATCATTCCACACGCACATCCAAGCGCTTGCACAGTATTGTGTATTCGAAGTAATGCTACATTGTGGATGCCTGAATCAGCGCCGAGAGAGGGGCGGCAGTTCAGATACTTTGATCGGAAGTGTGCACCATTTCAACGTTCCAGCCTTACAACTTGGATACATTTATTCCACACGATGCTGCTTTTCTCGTGTTTGTGCAGTGTGCACTGTCGGGAATTAGTACCGTATTGTATTAGATGTTATCAGACGCTAATGGTGGACTGTTGCTGCAGAGGACTGGACATGAAGTTTTACTAAGTAGACTTCTACATGTCAGGGAAATAGATGGTTTTGGTATCTTATATAAATCAATATAGAAAATAATGCATTTAGATTATGTTTTCAGACTTCAATCATTGGAGTACGCGAAGCATTTGGCGAGAAAATCAAAGAAATATACATTTATAAATTCTGATCAGAAGCCAAACTTTTTGAAATTTAAAATAATGCCAAATTTTAATTTTAAAAAAGAGTCAGATTTAAACACTAGTTAAATCAGTGTATTGATTTTATTTCGAAATTGGAACTTCATTTAATTTGTTTCTTTTCTGTCAACCTGATACGTGCATTGCCTCCTCACTTTTGTGTACTGTATTCTTAACCGATGGGAACAGCAGTACAGGGCTAAATCTCACATGTCTAACTAATGCATCTGCGCCAGTGTTTATCAAACTCGTCTTCAATTTCTTGTCAAGACTATACGTATATACACAGCATGTGCATATGCATACTGTTCCATCTGACCCCTTCCACCTTCTGCTCCCCGCCGTCTCGCACCCTCAACGCAAGCCAAATTAATCTCTGAAAACCAAAGGGCAGTGTAGTTCATATTGCGATTGACCGCGCATAGCCAACCAGCCGTCTGTTTCCCCTTTTGGGCGTTCAGAACTCAGTCTCATCGCAGCGCGCACAGCCTGACTTCCATTAAGTAATATGGATCAGCAAGGTGCCGCGGTCTGCCAATAGTCTGATTATCAGTATTCGATCTTCTTTCTGCCTGCCAACACGTAGCCAGACAGCCCATATAGCCGCAGAGATCGGACAGCAATCTGCTCTCTTCCTCTTCCCCGTTTATGGGGCACATCAAATTTAGGAGACGGTCGGTGTTGATTTGCAGATACTGCTGCAATAGGGGATGATGCCGATTGCACTCCACCCCTACACACACACATGCATGCAGTTTCTTTGCATCAATGATTCTTTTATACAGGCGACTTTAACGGTACATGGACAAACTCTTTCTGTGCTTCTGTGCAGGTGCGACACCAAAATATTAACTCATATCATAGTAGAGCCAGGACCGGACTCTGAAAATAAAAGCTCGTAGAAAAAATGGTGATCGATGATTAAAAAATGGCTGAGATTACACGAAAAAAACAAAAGTATCAAATTTACCTTTCTTTTGAGAGGAAGTTAATTGCTGAGTAGAGAAGGGAAATCTGTGTAGAATAAATTAGTATCTGACTAGAAGAATCGAAAGAAAGTAGTGCTGGGAGCAGAGAACGCAACCGAAGAAGTGAGTGTCAAATGAGTGTGCTGACAGTCATACAATTTGCGGAGAATTGATCTATAACCATTTCATCTTACGATGCCATGATGTGATGTTTGAACACTTTTATCGATTTATTTTGATGGACAAGGTTCAGTGTATATTAGAAAGCATTGTTCAAGTGAGAAACACAGGACGTTTCCACAAAATTCTAATTAGGATAAGCAATGTGATTTCATGTTTGTGACATACTTGCTTCTGCGTATAAATTATTGAAAAAACAACCTACTGTACTAGAGAAATAACACGCTACCCTCGTCTATGTTTCGTTTGTGCCATCGGCGACACACACTCTCGAACCGCTCCAAGAATTTCAAGTCAGTGGAGAACAGCGGAGAGCCAAGTGTGCTGTGCTTCTCTGCCCTGCAACGCACTACAGCGCAGCACTTGCTTTTGAAGGTGCTAGAGCCTTGCTAGTAGTAGTCAGTTGTCTGCGAGTGAGGTAGTGGCACCGTTATGTCGTGCTCTCAGAGAGTAATGGGTCATGCAGTCTGGTGCTTGATGAGAACAAAGGTGTCTGTCTATATACCTAAAGCGACGTATCTGCAAGGTGAAAAAGTTATCATTATCAAAACTTACTTTTCGGTTGAAAATGTGTACCCTCTCTTTGAAAATTGAGAGCTGACCTTTCAAAGTTCTAGGTTCTCCGTGAAATGAAACATGATAAGTTGCTATTTTAAATAGTTTTTTTTTCTGTGTGCATAATAAGATCATGAGTCTATTGTGTTTAATAGTCAGTTAAATTATTGTGCATAAAATCTACGCAAACCCGCAGTGATCTAGTGTAAAACTATAATTCTATACCATTTTTCGATCAAAATTGTAATCTACGCAATCAATTTTGAAAATAGACAATCAAAATTGACAATGGCTATTCAAATTTATTGCTGAAAATTTCTCTTTAGCATATTAGCAGACAGATTGAAAAAATGGCCATCGTAAAAACGCCACCATTTCTAATGATATTGGATAAAGCTGCCAAAGGAGAAGATTTTGTAACACTGGCCGGTGATCTGGCAGTGAAGCGTTCTAATGCATACAAGATCGTGAGAAGCGGTTGAGAAGAAACATTACCTCGTGGTGATTTGTGGGAAAGAAGAGCAAATGTAAGTGCGAATCTGGTGGCCCGACTGGTAGAACTGGTTGAAGACAACCCACTATATACTCTTCGACAATTAAAACAGAAAATAGAGGAAGAATGTGTTATATATCTCGATAACGCTCCTATGCATCGACGTGCTGACAACTTTCAAGGTGTTAAGGACATTCACGAAATTCGTCGTTTTGATGAGGCATATTCGCCTCAACTTAATCCCTGTGAGCAATGCTTTGGGGTATTAAAGGCCAACATTAAAAGTCAACTGCGTGATTTGGATCCTAGTTTGGACGTGGAAAATGCTCAGGCTGCTGGGCAAAGCTTGACTGCATACATAGAAGCACATCTTGTTGGCATAATTCCAGGCGCTCGACGTGAATTAACCCTCGAAAACGTCCGTGGTCTTAATCGCGAAGTTGATAGGCAAATTGCACACTGCACCTTAGGAAATCCACTTCTTGATCATTAAATTATAATAATGCATGCATGTTTCTGTTTTGTGTTCGTTTGTGACGTAGTACAGAAATATAAGATTTTGTCCAAATAGGATAGTTGCATTATAAATTTGAATAGTTGTTGTTAATTTTGATTGATTAGTTTCCAATTTTGAATGTCTATTTTCAAAATTGCATCCGTAGATTACAATTTTGATTGGAAATGGTATAGTAGAATATAATTAAGCGATTATTGTGTGAGCCAAGCCAAGGAAGACTATTGTCTGATTATGAAAAAAATATTAGAAACAAGTTTATATGATTCTTTTCGGAGCTCGTTCGTTGTCTATAATTTTTTAGAATAACATTCTCTAAGTAGGAATTTTATATCTTGCTCTACCTTCATCCTTTCTCTCTCTATATCTCACCACCAAGGCTTCAAACGCGCGTGAACAGGCTATATACATCTACTGTAACCAGACGCGTCTTTTGGAAGGTCCGGAGAAGTGTGGTGTTTCTTTTTCCTACGATTCCCAACAAGAACAATTGTTTCCGATTGTCATCTGCGTAGCTCTCTCTCCAATGGCTAATCTCCTCTACTCGGGCTTCTCTACCTTCCTCAAACACGCGAAAGATCTATTCTTTATCAGATTCTCGACTCGTCTTCTCACCAATATTGAATTGAGGATGTCAAATGTATCTACTGGCGGTATATTTTCCGTCTGGAAGTGTCTGCGGGTGATCCTATACCTCCTCTCGAATCAACCAGCTCTTTAGTAAATTGGTACTTAGTGATCTATCCAATATTTCCTTTTCTTCTGTTCTAACCGCATTCTTTTGGATCTCTGTGCTAGTCTGTGTGTGCTGAGTGTTACTGTGCTATGTGCGCAGGTTTGTCTGATTTCATCTGTTCACCAGCACAGCGCAGCAGCTTCATTTGGATGAAACCACCTGTCTTTATTCCTGCGGTAGGTCTTCTCACTCCTCAGTTGCTCACACGCGAACGACCTTCTGTGGTCGTCGTATAAAGAAAAAACAGAAGATGGCTTGGTTTGGTTGGTTGGTCTCTTCCCGACTCCGTGCCTGGTGGTCTATGTGTGTATGTGCGCTTGCAGGCGGAACATCCAAACCAGCGCAGACGACGGTGCTGCCACTGCGCCGCTGGTGGGTGCTGCTTATTCAAATGGCAAAGGTCAACCTGGTTTTGGTCGTGCTGTGACAATAGCTGCCAACTGTACATCTTTTCCGTTCTGCTCCAGTTTCTCTCCGTTTTCTACACCTTTTGTAACAAACTTAATGGATTTTTATAAAATCCATAAGCGAATTGATTTCATAAATTTATCTAAGCAGTCCTCCCCCGTACTCAAACCGAAATACTGCGTATTTGTTTTCTGCAAATCTTCCCCTTCTAATTGCTAATCTCGCATGCATATGGTCTTCCTTGTCCATTATTAGGATTTCACCATTAATAGGGAGCATTCGTAGCTCCTATAGTCTCGCCCATTTCTTTTCTGACTAGAGAAAAAAGTAAATCAGTTTTCGGAACTTCATTTCATTTCTGAAAAACTGCCTAGTAGTATGGAACTAAGTGGACCTCTGGATTAATATATAATTTTGACGCCCCTGACCCCAACCAAAGCGTATAAATTGGCGAGACCAGACAACAATTGCTTGCGAAATATTCAATGGATATTTGCTTAGATATTGAAAGTATGGTTAAACAACCTAATGAAATTGGTGTGCTTTTATTATTGTATCCAAGAAGAAGGGGCGATACAATTTGTACAGTCGGTGTCCTGTATCTGGAACACTTCAACTACAGTGTACTTATGCAACCGGTTACACATTATGACAGTCTACGTGACTTCATCTAAAATCTATTTTGCCAACAGCTCTGTGAATACCAGGCATTCAGTCAGTCAGCTCGACGCTTTGCTGAAATGCCTCAGATTGCTAAATATATTTTAAGTATTTCTCCATCATTCCTCTCCTTTCTTTTTCTATAGTTGTTTTCGGTATTTGTTGTTTTTCATGCTGTCTCTTTCTCCTGAGTGTATCGTCCATTTCTGCAGGCAGGTTTTGCACAACATCAACCGTAAATCTAATTTTAATAGCCATTTTTGGCGGGTGCGCTATTGACGCCCGAGTACAGATCTGCCGTGAAAACTTCGCCCGTCTTCGTTTTACATGCAGAGGCGATGTACTATTACAGCCCTTGAGTATTTGACTCCCACTTGTTAAAGATTTCTGGTTGTTCTGGGTATTGTTTGACTACCATAGATACATAGTCCAAGTAATTAACTCAGAGCGCTCACCCGACCGAAGTTGTGGTAAGTTTTTTAGGTAGCATGGTTATGCAGTCATTCTCCAAGATGTAGGGTACTATTGAAACATTTGCCTGCATTGAGCAGAGAGACATCATAAAAGCGTTGTACGACACAATATCGGAACTCATCTATAGCAAGTGGAAGAAGCATTCACTTGCTAGAGAGACTTTAAAAATAAGTTCTTTAAACAATTAAAAAATTCGACAGCTGAATCGTTAGTGTAGACATATTTTTATTTAGCTAAAGGGTGGATGATACAGCACATTTAGCGAAAGTCGAATAAACTCCTTTATGTTTTGACTGTGCTTTCATTTGGTGTGTTCTTGCATGTTTTGTTAAGAACTTCTTGAAAGAATACTGGATTCGACATAAATACTGGGTAAGAAGTGCCATGATCTAATGCAAAGGGACATTTTGTTGACAGTTAATTTGAATGAGTAGTGCGCTCTTATCAAATGAGTAATTGTTTATATATGGTGATTTCATTGAAATGACTAGGATTTTTATCAATGACTCAATATTGGTTTTATATATGCAAATGATCTAGAATAATATTGGTGGTATTTCTATTTATCCAATTCATTCATTTTTTGATTTTTAAAGTAATGGTGTTCTATTAGGGTTATCTTGAATTTCGTCATTTTCGATTCTGCACGGTGTAATCCATTTGTTTTATGATTATAGTATTCTATTCGTTTTAATAGAGATAGAGGCTTTATTAAATTCAGTCTATTGATTTATCTATATAAATTTTGTTTATTTATGGAATGTTATTATATTCATAGCATTGGTATAGACAGAAAATATACCTGAAGATGTGAAGATGTGATGTGCAGTGATTTGCTGATATCTACTGTTTTCCATTGATATAAGTAATCGGTAATATCCTGGAAAGATTCACTATGAAAAACACTTTATGTTGATGGATTTCACGAATACGTATCGTCATTACCTTTGGGGTAGAACCAGAGGCGTAGCCAGGACTTTTGGAAGGAGGGGACACGAAATTTTGTAAAGCAGCGGCCTTTCTTTTTCTCTAACATGTCTGAATAAAAATTGAAAGCTAAAGTATATTACGCTGTGATTTATTGTCGGTTACTGACAAATGCATTTATGAATAATATAGATTTTTGACTGTAAGATTAATAATTTTTAATAATTAATTACTATTATTATTATTAGATGATTTCGTACAAAACGAAATATGTCAATTAATTGTACAAAGGATGCCTAAAGGGACAGACAAATACTGGCGATTATCATGTTATTTCCCTATAGCTAAATAATTTTTATATAGGAATAAAAATGATTTTGTAGTTATTAGAAATCGTCGATTTGTTTATAGTAATTCAACTTGAGTATAGTAAAAGTGCACTGCATTTGGTATGGATAATTTTCTATTGTTAAATATATAAAAACGTTAATATTCAATGATAAATTTATATAAGAGTTGGTACTATTTATTAACTTACAGCACAGTAGGAACGTTTTGCCGTTCTACAGCAGTAGCCGTCTCCCTACCATGCAGGTTTCTTTTACTGTTCTAGGGGTCCCTATGCCTTTCCAGTAAGACCATTTTATCGTTCTATAGGGAGCCCCTTTCTGTATACGAAAGAGGATTTGTTTCACTCTCTGCTGCAATAATTATAATCAACTCGATCAAAGTGCCATTATTATTATTTATTCTCATTGCCAGTATTCTGTTAAACCCTCCCACGCATCAGGTGCCCGGTACTTGTATATGCAAAACGGGCTACACGGGCGTCAAATGCGAACAGTGCGCCCTTGGCTATGAGCGGGAACCAAACACGGGACGATGCGTGGCCTGCCCTTGTGACGTCCGAGGGAGTATCGATAAAAATTATAAATGCAAGCCTTCTTGCAACTGTAAAGTGAGTGAGATGAGCAGATATATTGGTTTCTATGTAAAAAAATGCTTCTCTTGTACTGTATATGGATAATTATAGACCAATTCCGCCAGTTTCTTTCTATAGGACTCCTCTTATACATTCACCACTCTCCTTTCTCCCTGGAGGTCATCCCTTCGCAACAAACTCTTCGACAGCCAGATCCCAATATTTCTCCTGGTGAACTTCTCCTTCCCCGCTCTACCCGTTGCGAACTTTCGCGCCTTCGCTGCAACAGGCACTCCACCCTCCTTGCATCTTACCTCCATTGCATCAGCCTGACCGATTCCCCCACTTGCCCTTCCTGTGGTGAAGGCCCGCAGGATCTTTCTCGCCTTCTTCTCTCTTGCCCCTCATCTTCAGACCTCCGTCTTGCCATATTTGGTGAGACGGCGAGCCTTCTCGACCTATGGAGGCGACCTCGTGGAGTTACCCGGTTGCTGGGTCTTGGCGGCCCCGCGCCGCCCCCCCCCCATCCTCCGGAAGGGGCCGGGTAAACAAACTGACAAACATAGTAATAACAATCATCATGACAAAGTTGCTCTTACCCTGCGGACGTTTGGTTTTCCAGGTGAACGTGGACGACACGAGCAATTGTCAGCGCTGCAAAAAGGGATACTTCAATCTGGAACAGGCGAACCCGGAGGGTTGCTATCCGTGCTTCTGCTTCGGTGTGACCAGTGCCTGCTCCAGTCTGGATGTTGGGAGTGTCACGGTAGGCATCGCCAGGCAGCAGGGCGTTTTTTTCATGTTAACTATGTAACCAAATGGTTACGTAGCCCATCACAATATTAACCACTACGTAACCACCCCTTTTCATAATATAGAATTAAGTCTGCCCTGTAGATTGACGCTGTACAGAGACTATCGAACACGACTAAACAATCATGCAAAGGCACACTGTTTTGATCTGCCCTTCTAAACTCTAATGCATAGAGACTTAGTTTACCAAATTGCCTCGCTTAGATGGACATAAACTCGCAAAACCACCTTTCACAACTACACTGAAATCCACTTCTGTACGCACTCCCTCGACCGCCCCTCTTTTAATGAAAAATATTTCTGACTGTGCGAACAGTACGGTGTACAAGTGTGTCTCAGGAATTACATTGAAAAAGCAAGGTTTTACAGGCCCGTAGCAACAGGGGGGACGAGGGGGCCTCGCCACCCCCCCCATTTTTTTGGAGTGAATTTATTGGGTCTCATGACTGTTAATGGGGCTTTTTGGTTTATAAAGAAAAAGCCCACATTACATAGACGCTAGAGCCGGTAAGTGGACAACCTCTCTACTACAGATAGGGGCCCCTCTTGGCTGGGAAGCGGCGCTTCTCAGCTGTACATGGCCCCCCTTTGAAATGCAAATTGACCACTCTTAACTACAGCCCGCCATTCTCAAACATATTTCTACGGGCCTGTTTTACCCCTTATACGGCCAAGTGGTTCTATGAGAGCTTGTCGTCCGCCAATAGAAGCCCAGAATTGGGGTTTTCCCGACTATCGATCGCATTATCTATTTTTAGTAGTTGCACACCGTATTGGTTCCTTTGTTAAGGTATGACCTTATGTCTACCCTAAAACATCACTACTTTAAAATATCAATTACGTGAGGTGAATCATATTTCGGCACGTCACCAAGCCCTTAGCGCGCCAGAATTGATTGAGAACGTCCATTTTGAAAAAAGTCCTATATATATAAGAGATACAGCGAAGGCGGACGCCTTTATGGCGGAGTACGCCGCAGTCAGCCGACTGGACCTCAACAGGCAGGATCGA
>JAUYWV010138324.1:0-10721 GCA_032274565.1 Nematoplana nigrocapitula
TAAAAGCTCAACTACCAAAGTTCAGAGTTGACACGACACGGCAATACTGGATGATACACTTTCAATATTTATATTATTAAAACATTTAAAAAATTCCAGACAAACAGAAAAAAAAATCAGAAATCAGAAATAACCCTAGTACTCATGACATGTACTGCAGTTCAATGTTAAACTACATTTTTGTTATTCATATATTATTTGGATATTTCAGTACAGTACATACAAAAATTTTAAAAGATAATTTCGCATTATTCAATTATCTAAATATTACCTTTCTGATGGGACCACATGTTAAATTTCGCCTGTTTACGGGCTTTAGCAGAAGTACCGCATTAAACCGATATACACCTATTTATCAGTATAAGACATGACGTTTTTTCAATGTATTGCTTTCTTATCCGTCCTGGGCAACCCAAAAACTCTGCCTAATTACACACAAGCTTGTCAAAAAGTGCGTTCTTGTTCTCCCATCGAGAGGATCGGGCGGATTTTGACGGCTTCGATCGTAGTTGGTCGCAAGGAGGTTGACCGACTACTCAAATGCATAGTTAGTTTCTAGATAGTATAGTATTGGATGTCTCCCCTTCCGTCTCTCTTTCTGATCCTCAAATGACTGAATGGGATTTTTATCTTCCCTCTTTTCTCGTTGTCTCACTTTCCACCCCGCAGCTCGCACTCCGGCACCTGTCAATTTGCTCAAGATATTCGGATGTTTGTCCAGAGCTAATATTCAGACTCGGTATTATGCCTGCTCCGGCTATATGTGCGACCTCCAGAGCCATACAACCAGAGCGAGAGTGCGCATTGGCAGAGAGAACAGCAGATCTCCAATTCCAAAGTGTGTATGAACGATCTCGTGTCTGTTGTGGCTGCTTTTCCATTTGGTACTACTCAGTACAGCTATTTTTAGAACTACATTGAGAAACTGTTTTATAGTTTCACTGCTTGATTATCGGATGTTGTTTATTTTCTTCTGACTTTCTCTCTCCCCCACACTACCCCTTGTCATTCACTTCTGCTGGATTCTTGACTCACACCACAAACACCAAAACTCCATCCGGTACTTTGTAGACTTAGTTGTGTTTGTATTATTCTTCCTCGTCGCCGAACCGGCGCAACAAATTCAGCAATGCTCCGGAGACAGTCAGCTAATCAGGAGAAGCACGTTTGGGAAAGATTCACAAAATCTTACGCTGGACGTAACAGCAAAGACAGAGTCTCACTTTTTATCAGTCCTTCAAACTTCACTTCCTTGCGAATCAAGCTAGCCGAATCTGTGGATAGGTTTCAATTACTCATTCATTTTTATGAGTTGCGTCTATAAAATTCCATTAGTTACTTAATTTGTATATATACAAAAACTAAAGAGCAAAATCCGTATCATGTGGATATTTATATTGCTCCACTTGAGCATAGCTAATTGTGGGTACATAATACAAAAATCATTTGCGGCAGTTTGAGGAAATACGATGCTCACAATATTGGTCAGAGTTATTTAAGAAATATACGAAATGTTTATTTTCATGAATAGCCAATTCAACCTCATTAATTGGCAGTCGATATGATCTTAAATTTTGACGAAACGTTCTCATTATAAACATGGCAGCTGTTCAAATGCATGGAAATAGAACCTGCTCGTTTATTGTGTTCAGCAATTTTCTGATGGCCAAGTACCATTTTTTGTGCTTCCAATATACTGTAGGACGTACCATGATCATATGTCATTTAAAAAGACAAGAGACCCATTGCAACTTCGCTTTCCAAAAAACATTACTGAGCAATTAATTTTTTTGCTAAGAGGCCCTATGTTCTCCCCAATGTTCAAAAGAATTTAAAGATACCCCCCTATTCAGCCCGATTAATTCATTAGAACAATGCAGACTAAATATTTAAACTTATTCGCCGGATTCAAATCGCCGGAGAAAATTGATTATAACTAAATTGGTTAACTAAATAGCCTTAAAAAAAATTGACTGTGATTCGAGGAGAGGTTTCCTCACCGCTATGGTAGCTACGATGGTCTGCTTACTGGAAACCATGACTATGACTTGACCAGTGAAATTCTGCGTGGAATGGATGGTGCTTTAGTCGGGGTGATAGCGTTAAAATGAAGAAGATAGAGAACAAACATACAAACATAGCCAAGACCTATTTATAAGTAGATAAACGGCACAAGACTTCAGATTGTGAGAAACTATACATGCATTGAGTCCTTGGCAGAAAATTAAGTGCCAAACTCGTTTTGCAAGATGTTCCGTATAAGAGCCGAGATAGGGCAGGCAGAAAATTCTAGTCTGCGAATTCGTAGTAAGTTTAGGAATGAGATGGTTGGACAATTCTTTATTAAAAAACTTATTCACACAAAACTAAAAGAAACGAACGGAGAAATTATTCACTTTAACAAGTTAGCAAGATTTTTAAACGCAATGTAAAAAGAAGATCAAGATGGAAAATGATGTAGGCTCTGTTAAGCAAACAAGTAATTATACAAAACATGTATTCAAAGTGAATAATATCCCCGCTTGTTTCTGTTGGTCTTGTGTGACTAAGTTTCTTCATAAATAATTTTCCAACCATCCCATTCTTGAACTTACTACGAATTCGCAGACTAGCGTTTTCTGCCCGCCCTGCCCTATCTTGACTCTCATACTCAACATCTTGCAAAAACGTTTGAATAAACTTACTATCAATTCCTCCAGCATTGTCATCCGGTTTGCCGCCAGAACAATTAAGATTGACACTTAGTTTTCTGCCAAAGACCATGCACGTTTCTCACAATCTGAGGCCTTGTGTTGTTTCTCGTATGACATAACGATCATGCATGGCACGTTCTACAGTATATTAGAAGCACAAAAGGCACTTGACCATCAGTAAATAGCTGAACACGAGCGATTTCAGTCATCTATGCTACACCCGTCGAAAGACTATAGTTATAAAAAAGATGTGGTGTTTTTATCTATAGGCTCTTCCGATGGCAACAATTCGTAATTATGTGATGTCGACGGGCCCACTTACTTTTTTCTTAAATGATTTCTAAAGAAAGTGACATTGGTAGTTACAATATAGTATCAATGTTTACACTGAAAATGTAGAAAGTAGCGGAATTATCGCGTAATGCAAAGAGAAATATTTTAGATTAATCTTGATAGCGGTTTTTAGCCAGATCTGGTAAATTGAAAACTGATCGATCGTCATTTTGTTGAGTGAGGTATTCTCAATTCAGTGGCGCGTTGAAAATGGTGAGGAGCGAATTCTGATTTAATGAAACTTTGGCTGACCGCAATTCGCTTCGAAGCTAATGCAAATATAACGGATATATATATATATATATATGTGTGTGTGTTTTACGACTTATTATCAGTCTTTTAAGCCTGCCTTTATTCAAACATTATAGAATCTGTATATGAAAGGATTTGTCTATCTATCTATCTGTCTGCATCAGGTTTTTTTAATTGATTTTACATGTAGGTGAACTTGGTATGAACACAATTAAAGCAAGCAGGTGGGCATTAGAGCATCCTTCCATCTGAATCTATAAGAAGATTTCCAGTGTTTTGAAGTTCTCTCAAAAGTGGTTTACTAGGCGAAAATGGCAATATAATAAGTACGAAATATTTGTTTTTAAATTCGTTTAAAATTAATTTTATGAAGGTTATTTTATATCACGAATAGCTTATATTTTAGGTTTCATGGATAAATACACCTTCAATCAATTGTTATAAGTTTTAATTATTTTACTGAAAGTTAATCCTGTTTCATATAATTAATTGAGTGGATGGATTTGCTTTCCTACTCACAATAAATTTTATTTGCAATAAAGGACATTTGTGCCATCATAAAAAAACGAAAGACATTTTGATTTGAAGAACTTTAACACTTTGTTTGAAGGAAATAAAAGTACAAATTTTATCGAGAGTAGTGTAATCAAAAGTAATCTGACGTTTGCAGTTTAAACTCATCGGGGAAGAGAAAGATGTGTCAAACTGGTATTTCAATGATTTGAAAGTGGAAATGAAATCGAAAGATGACAGCGATAAAGAGATGAAAATATATGCAGAGGAAAACAAACAAATTGATTTGCTAATTCGATTGCATTTTGCCAAACGATCTCATACGCGCGCTCCGTTTTCGCAGAAGATATTGTAACATTTCCTCCACAACCCCAACGACCTGCTCCTGGTGCTGAAGAAGACACGTGGTAGACAGAGGACGCGCAAATTCTCCTCTGGTGGTCTCCAACCTTCACGAGGTGTGCTGCGGGATCCCGGGATGCGAAAGAGACTCTACTCAGGCTGCAGAGTCGAGGAGGTGGACAGGTTAAGCCTGAGGATGACGACGACTCCAGCGGCAGCAGGTCAGACTCCATCAGCAAGGAAATTTTCAGAAACCAGAAGAAGCAGTCCTTAAACCTCGTGGGAATCTACACTGCCAAGAACTCGCAATTTGGTCGCCGTTTTTGTACTGACGAATCGCTGCGAGATAACTTTGTTCAGTTGACTGATTGTTCATTCGTGAACTATGATCATTAATTGCACAGATTTGCTGGTAGGTCATGCATTGACAAGACCTATCAATAACTATAGCGCGACTTTTCAAAAGCGACACTCTGACTAGTCATATCCATCCAAGGTTGCGAATTCTATTCACAAAGCCTGGTGCATTGAGATTTCACCCAACAGCACTCAGTTGTAGATTAGAAGTGCCAATAAATCAATTTCATGAATGCTTTACGCTATCAATGGCGTGGTGATCGTCAAGAACCAGGCAATGGATTAATTTAAAATTATCTCTTCTCAACAAATTGAAAACATTATCAGAAGTACCACCACAGGAAACACTGCTATGAATATAGCAGTTGGTTTACAAGCATAAAATAGGTATGGGCAACGGGAGAAACGACAGGAATGAAATTATGAATGTTCCTATTTTAGAAGAATTGTTGACCGCTCTGTAGATATCAAACCAATCAATCAATCAATGAGTATAATTGAAAATCCAAAATTCATAATAATAAGGCATTGCAACGGAATAATTCCTCAATAAACCTTTAAATCTAAAATCATCCTCTAAACTTGTCATATATTCTGTTTGTCCAGGCATTAAACGTCCAAAGAATGTCCCGACAGGAAGTTAAAAATATCAAATTTGAATAATATAAATGTAGCATAACGAATATAGTGCTATATGTTAACCTAGTCTTTAAACAATAAGCCTAAAACTGCAGAGATAGATTTTAGAATTTGAATATATCATATTGTTTTATTACATATTACTATCTGTATAACAAGTTATATATATTAAGTTGCCCTCCTGTTATTAGTTTAGTCTAGTTTTTCTGAGAGATTTGTCCTACAAGTAATTTGTGGACAGCTAGTGATTATTTGAATTTTAGATATATTTTGCTGTTCAAAAATTAGGTTTGTCCAATATGTAGTTTGTTTTGTTATTTTGATTGAGTTCAATATTTAAATATTTGACATTGATGACAGATGTGATATATGGGTATACAGACAAATGTATGAATTGCCAAGTAACAGATTGAATATACAAGTGTTGGCCAGGCGCGTTGTTTCATTTGGTAGTTGAATAATCACTTACTCGTGATACTATTGAATTATAAATTATGAGTACTACGCAACTAGCTTTCCAAAAACAGCTCTGCATATAGACTGTAGGGAAAATGCAGTAATAAACAAAATTATTTATTTTTCTGTGTGCAAACAAATAGAAACAAACCACATTGGTACACTCGGCCTAATGCTGTACATTTCTTATATCCAACCGATTTTCCTATCCCTGCTGATAACGCTCAAAGCTATAACTGCCAGGACCTTTTTATATCCATTAAGTGAGGCTATGCGAGGATCCGATGGTTGAGCGATCCAGTTACAAGGTGTCCAACAGCTCCCAGTTTTTTCTCGAGTAAAGGGAGAAAGGAGTAAATTGGGTGGAAAGCTTCCCCTTCCCTGGTTTGTAAATTATTTTTCCTAATCAATACATCCAATAAGTTGCGGTTTCAGTAAATTTAATTTGGTAAAGATGAGAAGCGGGGCAGGTATAAACTGTAGGTATATATACGAGGTTCACAATCAGAATTTGCTAGGAGGGTATAGTCAACGCCCGAGTTTGCACAAGTTATATTTTAATCAAAAACACACATATACTATATTGATCAAACGTCTGTGTCTTATAGACAAATATTATATATGAGGAGGATGAGAGAAAACGGACACGTTGGAATGTATTCCGAAACAAACCAGAAGAATAAAGAGCAGTAATTCACATTTTAATTATTAATTATTTTGTCCATAATATAATTTTAATCATTATTTAAAACCGCGTTTTTACATGATGTATATTTATTTAATGAAACAAACTATTTTAGTTAAACATAAAACAAGTTATTAAACTGTAAAGAAACAAAAAATTACACTAACTATAGTCGCCGTTTAGCAAAGTATCATGCATATAAGATATCATATATACTATATCAGTAAAATAGTTTGTTTCATTAAATAATCTCGCAAGTAAAAAACATACAATACTTTAATATTAAAAATCTGACCGATCTACATAATTGTTAGGTTTACAAAGAGCAATGTCGACAAATAGAGAAAGAGACATATAGTAGTAGAAGTACAGTAAATAGCGATCTGAACCACACACACACCCAAACAATTCTACCTTCAACTCAAACCGCTAAACCCACTCCTTCCCAACGATGCCATTGTACCTCTCAGTTTGTGCATTGCACAGTAGATTACAGTATAGTCGCGGTGGTTCTACTACTTAAAAAGGGCCTCTCTCTGTTCGACTGCACATACGGTGGCATCCAATGCGTTTCTGAATAGGATGTGTGCTTTGAGATGCGCTCTCGCATATCTAGAGAAGGGACTCTCTATATACTTACAGTATGTACTCTATATGTACTGTACCTTCATTTCGCTATAGTGTTCAAAATCGATTTTATCAGTAATTTGAAAGTGTTTTTAGTTGAAACTTTGTAAACAAAGAACAATTAAAGTAAACAGGATGCCTTGAAGCATCCATGCTTCTCTATATAAGAATGTCTATTGGTCGGTCGGGAGGAAGGAAAGGATCAGAGGTCGAGAACGCATTATTGACATATATTTTATCGATGCTCGATGTAAATCGGCGGACAATTGGGACTTATATGGTGAGTACACATGAACTCTTGCTTTCAGTATAGAACACTTTTACATGTATATATGTATATTTCCACATTTGTGTGGTTCTTAATGGTAAAAACCTGGGTATATAAGTTCCTCCGTTATATCGCCCAGAATATTAGAGACTTCTCTTGATGATATTTCAGAATTAATCTTCCACTTCCCGTTTCCTTGAGGTCTCTACGTCAATAAATCACTGCTGTAATTTCTCTGAAAAAATCAATATTGATGCAAGACTAATTATTGTGCTCGTCCGGTGTGCCACATGTACATCTCCAAATAGAGATAGAAACAAAAGTGCGTGGAACGGAGTTCAGTGTCCGTACAGCGATGTTTAACATGTTGCAAACTCTGCGTTCTCACTTCGTTTATCCAAGCGTCCCCTGGTCAATAATGCTTAGGTAGATATTCTAGGCACTCATGCCTACATGTATTTCCGGTTGATCTATGAGATTTTGCTGACTCACGTGATTTGTTGCACATGAGAACTGTTTTACAATAATCCGGTTATACAGTCAATCGTGTGCTAATATAGTAATGGGCACAAACCCAATCAACAAAATTGTATATGATATTCTTACCTATTCTGTTCTTCCAAACTTGTATATTCAATGTTTCAATTTTCTGTCAATTATTGGGAAATTAGGTAAGAACTGAAAGATATCCCATTGGGAAGCATTATAATTGGTAATAAAAAACGAAAGAGAAAAATGTAAGGAACAATGGTAACACTCTCGTATTTAACAGTTTTACCGAATGTTATAGCTTTCATGCGATGACAGTTAAGTAAGCAATAGTGATATAATGTAGTGAAGTTATGGCTGGTTAACATTTCAGACATGTGCTCAATAGTATACAGTTTCTGACCTTGAACCTCTTCTATCGTGCTCGGGATAAATTAGGTTATTTTTCCATTTACTGTATTCGTATTATAGGAACAATTATATTTATGCATTTATTACTAAACATTGACATGATCATTCATTCTGTTCTTTTCCTGCTCCTTTTTACGTAAACGTGGTAGCTTGAGATAGGAAACGTTTAATGCATTTTTGCGGGACCATCTCAATGATGAGGCTTCAAAACTGTGTATCCATATACGACCAAGTGGTTATTGACAACGTGCGCACCAAGTCACAGCCCTGTACAAAGTGTGTGCAATTATTTTCCAGGATTGATGATTATTCGACTGCGTCGATCCTCATTCGCCGATGTTAAATACAATTGAATCAGCATGGAACGTATGTAATCAAGTCAAAAAGGAAACTGATTTTTGCTTTGAAGACCATTCCACCGCCTCCTCATAAGGTGTCTCGAAATAAGAATTGAAAGTACGATATGTTTAAAGCCTCATCCACAACTGCAAAAATGCAATGACATCTCCAATGGCTCTGAATTTTAACAATCATACACAGAAGTACTATATGATTCTGCCTCGAACCTCAAAGATATGAATTTGGACAGTAACTCGTGATTTAAATATGTTTATCTGTATGACACTAATTAGCGTTTTAAGCCTATCCATACCGGGGAGGGGGGGGGGGGCGAATCAGCTTTTCCTAACTTTGTGTTTAACAACTTTTATTAATATTTTCATCGTTTTTACTCCCACAGGGGGTCTTCTATAGGCCTCTAAAGTAGGTGACCCCCATATGTTTTAGTTGATCTAATTAAATGTGAAAACAACAAAATGTTTCCTTGAGGGGTGGATATTAGGGAATTCTATTTCATTGCTAATGTACAATGAACCACCAACACGCACTATAATATTCAGACACTCAGTACTTTATTATATAGTTAATTATTTCGATTAAAATTTAAAAAAAAACATTTTTCACTTATTTTGATGTACTTTAAAAATTAAATTAGCTGTAAATTTTTTATAAAAAGATTTATATGCAAAGTCATCTGTAGATCATTTTGATTTAATTAGGTACCAATTTTCATCCCTATATAGTACACTCCTAAAGTAGATTTCAATAGGGGGCCGATTCAGCTCCCCCCCCCCCCGATACCTGGCTGCGTTAAATAGCCCGGTATGGATATAGGGTTCAACTTTTTTTAAAAGTAACATCAACCTTGACTTGAAGAAAAGATTGCTGAAGACTTACATATTTTCAGTAGTAGGTTATACTCGCGAAGCATGGTCATGCCTTTAGAAAAAAGAACTTAGAGAACTACATGCATTAAAATATGGTGTTACGGAAGACTTAAGAAGATAAGCTCTAGACTGAAAAGGTTATCAATGACGAAGTATTGATGAGGATTGTAAATAAGAAATACTTAATTCAATGTCTAATTAAAAGAAAATGAAGTTTGCAGGACACGTTATGATAGATCCTCAGGGCAGCAACGTGGTTTGACTAGAAGGGATGATAGGCGGGAAACGGGACAGAGGGCGACAAACAGAAGCTTGGGGTGATGATATCAAGAAATATAGTCGAAAAACTACCTTAAACGCAAACTATTGAACCTCCATATATATACAATTATAGATGAAAAATTTAATTAACTTTCCTTAAGCTTTTTGAAAGGTACAGATTTCGGAAATATTTCCAAGTATGCTGAAACACATTCTCGAAATCATGATCGTAATCTTCTCGTCTCCATTGAATGAAATAATAAAAGTTATGTCACTGACAATTCATTGATCAAATTTTTATATGAATTGAATATTTGAATCTCTTATATCAAATATCTCCTATATAACTCGCGTCTTTCATACAAGCGAATGTAAGACACAAAAACAAAGGTATACTAATTAAAATAAATGTGTCTGACATTTGATTTATAATATATAAATGGAAACAAATTACATTCTGAACTCTTTGATAACAATTTCTCAATAATTCCCCAGTAATGAAAAGTCAGTATTTCATAGCTGCGTCGTTTTTGGCTGTTGTCTGCATATAAACATATTTTCAAAATTTGAAAGAAAGAAGACCCATTAGCCGCGGGGTGAGCAAGTTGGATTTAAGGGGTGTTGAGATGGAAAGAATGCACAAGGAAGAAATCAGTGAGTTCGACGCCATGATTATAGTCTAGGATTAAAATTTATAAACGGAGAAGAAAAATTCATAGTGCGTGTTGGAGTGCCACAATGACTGTTTTGTTGTAATAATTTAGTCTATTGCATGTATCGCGCAGATGTGGGCAGAAGGGGCGCCCCGCCCCCTACACCTACCCACGCACCCACACTCACACACTTTTTCTCAGAAGTTACACTGTCGCCCCCTCTTTTGTAACATTATCGAAATACACCGAAGTCTGTATTTATCTGTTTGTATAAACAAGTCCATTCTTAAGGTTTTTGTAACTACCTTTCGGAGGATGCCCTTTTCATGATACATCGTTTTAGTTAGTCTTACTTGATTGAGAGGACGCCTTTCGTATCAAAGCTCGTTTTAGATATAGGGTGTCTAAAAAATTGCCGTTTTTAAATTCCAAAATAGATAAAGATTTATTATTATATAAAGTGTACATTAGGGTTTTACCTAATACAAATATTGCTAATATATAACGACTTGACAA
>JAUYWV010138335.1:0-10721 GCA_032274565.1 Nematoplana nigrocapitula
GAAATATAAGGCGCGGGCCGATTCGCCCCCCCCCGGTTTCTGAGTGCGTCTTTTAGCCCGGGTAGGATAGGGTTAAATTAAATTACAGATCATCAATTGTACAACTTTTATGCTCAGAGATCGACCGCTGTTCTTGATAAAATGGAGAATGACAAGACGCAAATTGTGGAAATTATTTGTAAATAAAGACACATACTATAGATAGACTGTGACACCGAATAAAACTCTTAAAGACGAAATAGAATCCTGACAGATGTTTTGTCAATATGTTGAACAATGGTATAGCGAGTGGCACCGTGAACACCGATTGATATAATTTAAATTAAATTAGACTTGTCGATTTTCAAAACAGACTTATAATTCATATTAAATCACGCTTACTACATAGACTTTGAATCGCTCTTAATTTTTCTGTTAATTATTAATTCAAACTCAGAATGTAATTTTAAATCAGCGTTGTAAAGGTGTAAACAAATACTAATTTTGAAATAATGATGGCACAGTAAATTTGCGAAGATCAGGAGATGCAGTACAGTACATTGTATGTCGAATATAATCTGATATTCGAGTACAGTCCAAACTGCGGGAAAACGTTTCTATATATTAACAAGTTCGCACTATAATTAGATTAATGTGTGTACAGTATGTATGTATGTCTGACCGGTATTTATCTCCCAACTCTCTTGACCAATTTGCATGCTTGATGACTAAACAAAATGCTATGTTAATGGGTAACATGGGAAAAATAGCCACGAGATACAAAATTTCTAATTGAGAGGCCCACAGCAGAAAATACCCCATAAAACATGCTAATAGACGAGCGATTGCTGCGATGTTAAATCAATATGCTGCAGATGAGCGATTGCTGCGATGCTAAATCAATATGTTGCAGATGAGCGATTGTTGCGATGCTAATTCAATATGCTGCAGATGAGCGATTACTGCGATTCTAAATCAATATGCTACAGATAAACGGAAAGTCCGGACAATTCATTTATGTACGTCATACTCTGTTAATTATCGATTTGTCAATTCCCTTAACAAACCGCGCTCGCTATAGCCTGATGACATTATTATATATACTAACGCTATACGGGTAATCCTATATACTAGTCTATGTAAAGCGCTTTTCAAAAAAGCTTTTGTGTCTCGCTTCTACTGTATAATGACTTTTGTAAGTCAAAACTGGTCGCGTAATAATGTAAATGTTTTCACATCTTTATAGTGGTCCTGTTTCTTTTCCGTATTACACTCAGTTCAGTATGTGTCATCTTTACTGATCTTTAGTAATTCTTATTTAGTACAAATAGGCTACCTATATAGCAAAGTTTGGTAGGTTAATAAGAATTTTTTTAGGGAATCCTAATCACATTTTTGAGTTGTGAGTTTATTGCATGCAGTGGAATAAACAGATAAGTACATATAGGTTTGTAACAAATCGTTTTGAGGTAACAGAGTAATAGGCTTCCAATAAAATAAACATACAGTAGATATTAATGGACATATATCTACACCGAATCGAAATTTAGTTTATAGTCATCTCTATTATGTATTGTAACTTGATTTACTGACTTATTGATGAAGCAAAAGGAAGTGCGGAATTTAATCATTCATTATTTTCTACGACGCCTTGCACCAGAGCTGTGGGTTACTTACTAATGCCTGAGATCAGAATATCGAGGCAGCGAAATACTGCCTATAACACCGAAACGGTTTCACTGTGGTGCTACTTTATAGTCGAGGTATGATCAGCCATAATTGGGTTCAACATGTCACGGGGGAATCCTACTATGTCACCTTTGGCTCACTTCTATTTGATCGCTGAATCTCTCAGCACGACAATGCGCCTATTCACCCTATCGAGCACACACTTGGTATTATCTTGGACGATGTCTTCGTGCGCACATAATCCCACAAGCAATTGCCAGTTGACTACTGGGAATGAATTCCTCACTTGCTCCTATATAAGCAATTGCGGTACAGAACGTGTCCCTGCTTCACTTCAACGCTGTGTACATTCATCGAGGTAGAAATTTATACCTGCATAAATTTTATGAAATTCAAAATAGAAACCTCTTTAAAAAGTTTATCAAAAGATATTTGCTTGATGAGCAAGCCCAAAGAGTTTTTAAAAAAAATTTAAAATTCTAAAGTAAATCACGTCAGATTGTTTTTCCCAGAAATGTGTATACCCTCTACCTACAGGCGGATATTTCTCATTAGAAGAACTGTTTGTTGGTTATTTTATTGTTATAGTTTTGTTATTATTTGTTATTATTGTATATTATTTTCCATTTTGCGTGAAATATTAGTTAAACCGCATTTTTGTGTTTTGAATTATGTAGACCTGTCAGGAGAGCATAATTGGCCTCGATCACCTTTTGGTGCCTGCCATCCTGCTCCCCTTAGAGGCATATCCTTGTGTGCCCTGCTCGCTAATGACGGCGGCAGAATGAATCTGTTTATTAAAAAAATATAAACTATTATCAGGTATTGATCTCTCAATTCAACCTTATAGAGAACGCGTCACCAGTCCTTTTCAGGACACCAATAGACCTAACGGTCACTATTAGAATATTACAAATGTAATCCATTTAACAATAGACAACGACAGGAGGAACCACTGATAAAAATATGCAAAGAAAGAATACTCAGTATCGAACATGGACTGCATAGATAGGTCTATCGTGTATGCTTAAAAGTTTTGGTTGAGTAGAGTTTGGGCATATGGGATGTTGTGTGTTAGTTTTAGCATGCGGTTTGAAACGACTGTCGGAAATTTGCTTCGGTAGATGGAAGTTTTGCTGTGGTTTGAAACTGTGGTGTTTGTGGTGTGTTTAGGGTCCTTTGATCGAATTTTTAGAAAGTATAATTTGAATTAGTTTTAGAATTTGAATTTTTCGTGTTGAAAGTTGAAGTCCTGTGTTTAGCGCGCAAACAATTGGAGGGTGACGACCAAGCAACAATATCAGTGCAGAAATCATATGAACCAGGCCAGGCCATGTCTTCCTTGCTTCCCAGAGCAGGGATTTTCAACGACTAGAAAACGGTGCAATGTGACCTTGACGAGAGGCCTGTATGGTCAATTCCAAGTTTTGTCCCATGATCTCTAATTTCAAGTTTTGCAGCTGAATCCGCTGTTTGGGGTACGGTCACTTCACGAGCTTTGAGCTGAGCTGTACAGTAAACGATCTACAAAAAATGAGGTCTGCAAATATACATAGAATACATCGCCGATATCAATTTGTTTTTAGAAATGACACACCCACCGTGGCCATGCTTTTTCGATAAGTAGACTTATTTTTAAAAGTTCCGTCTTTAAGGACTCTCAATTATTGATTATAAAAATTTGAGTTATTGTAAACAAAAATTACAAAAGGTTGGCCAGAGGCTGCCAGAAGGCAAATCTAAGCTGGTCCGTCAGTGCCGTCTCCGTCTCGGAGGTTGACTACCATGGATCACCAGGTCTTCCGATCTTGGCTTGCTTTCCTTGAACGTTCTGATCAGCTCATCCCAGTCCATTTATTGATGATGCTCATCCAAGTTGACTTCTGCCTTCCTCGAGCCCTCTTACCCACTACTTTGCCTTCCAACGGCGTCTTTCGTAAGGAGTAATGACGATGATCGTGGCCCATATATTTCAGTTTGCTTTCTTGTACTCGTTTCCAGAGGCATTTTTTCATTCTTGCCAGCAGTAGCACTTCATCATTGCGCTTCCTCCCTTTCCACGGTATTCCAAGCATCCTCCTCAGACACCACATGTCAAAAGCTTTTGACATTCTATTCATTGGTTTACTTATCGTCCATTTTTCCACGCCATACAAAAGAGATGACAAAATGTAAAAAGAAACATTGGAAATACTAACTACGCGAACGAAGTGCTGTATACTACAAAGTGTTAATCCATGTAGTTTATGCAGACAAGTGATAAAGTGAAAAGAACGTTTACACTATATTACACTATAGGTTCTTCTATTACTCTATTTTTTGTTATTGTAATACATAGTATTAGCTGTTAGATGTAAATTATTTTTTAGATTTCTAATACGGAAAATAAAAAGGAGAACCATTTTTTACAAATTTTCAAAAACTGCAGCTTCAAGGTCATACGACAAGTAAACAATAATATGAAGAAGAAAAAAACAGCAGTACAAAAAAGAGGCACGCCGTTATAAGTTAACGACACATTGAGTGATGACCTAAGTTTGGGGGCTAGTTTTTATTTTCCGTATTCGCTTTCCTAATACCGATTCATTACCTGTTCTTAGATTTCTATTATTGGTTATTTGCATTTATAAGAAATAGCGTATGTCCTGAGTCATACAACTTGTCATTGAAGTATTATAAATGACCCTTAAAAGTTTAGACTCACTGTTTATTCAATCTTATTGAATGAGGCTTACGGATTTTAGTTATCGGATATCCTTATTTTCATGACGAAGAACAGCAGTCGTTCCAGAATCGTTCCATCCTCCGTATATATCGAACGAAAGCCGGAAGTTGCACGCACTGCTCTGGTGATGTCATTTGGATTCATCACCTCGAAGAGCCTTCAGTACAGATGTACGGTATTATATGGACAAAACAAAAGTCCAACTGCATGCCCACTATAGTACAGTAATGCACTTTTGCTAGTACGTCTAGGCTGGTGTTCCAACCTCAATATATCGAACGAAAGCCGGAAGTTGCACGCAGTATTGGCGATGTCATTTGTATTGATCACGCCGAAGAACGACAGTACAGTAAATGGACAAAACAAAAGTACATCTGAATGCCCCCTATAGTAATGCACTTTTGTTAGTACGCCTAGGTCGGGTGTTGTGCACAATTGCTTGCGAGGAAAAGTATGCACTTGCCAGCTTACCGATTTATGACTTATTGAGGTGAACTATACTGTATACAGTATAGTAAATCAGTTATTGGATGACTGGAACTCTGCCATGGCAAGGACATCAAGTCTGCATCAGCACGTTCTTATTCCAACAAACTACAGTAGATCTTTTCTCAGTTAAACTGAATTTAAATTCGATCACTATACAGTTGAAACTGGGATTATGTGTGTTTACGATAATCCCAAGAATGCTCAATTGAGCCATATATATATATATATATTCCTCGATTCCTAAAAGAACTCCTGAACCTAAATAGACAACTAAGAAGAAGTGCAGCTTCGTGCTCAAAGATCCCCAGCAGCAACAATCAATCGTAACGTTTTAAGTACCGAATTTAAATTCTTCCACCAATGCGCGATGACTTTGTAGTCAATTTGGCTATATTGAATTGTCGGAATCACCGCCATACCGTTGATTCAAACCGCCGTGCACTGTACATCTATTGTATATCTTACTAGGGTCACGTTATGCACCAAAGTCTGCAAATTGTCTGATCCGCAGTTTTTCTTGAACGTCATCAATCTGTCTGCAAGTCCTTAGTTCCAAGTTCTCAACTCAGAGTAGGAGGAGGAAGAGTGAATTCCGTCGTTGAATCTGGGTCTGGTTTTGTGTCACGCGGGGTTACCGAAAGGCGTTCTCCAAAGCTGTCCATCATCGGATGGATGAACTTGTTCTGCTACTCTCTAGCCGCCTGCTTCACCAGCGGCTGTATGACAGAATCACTCATGATGGGGAGAGAAAGGTCGAGCGAGTGTCAACAACAAAAAAGTATCGTAAACATTCATCATGACAGTGACATCGCTGACAGCTGTTAGCTCAAGTCGAAGTCGACGAGCGTGCCAGAGTCCAATTACGCTATACCTTATAGGAATTTTGTCTGGTGCACATGCAGGGCAGGTGCCAGAATTGTCTAATTTGTGTCTAAGTTTACCTATTGTATACTTTACCACGTGACATTCGTCTATTATCATGCTTATTTTATTTCACAATTGATATCTTCTACTTATCTCTAGTACTATTATATATTTGTAAATCTATAAAATTATATTATTATGTATTTATTATTCTGAATTTCGGTATCCAAAATTATCCAAAAACCGCAAATATGCGGTAGGTAGGTACGCTAGGACAAAATCCACGAGATAGTCAACTACTCGATACGGCTCTTCACCGGGGGTTCAAAGTTGTATCCTCGTGAGGAATATGATCTCTCTCTCTGTCTCCCACTCATCAAAATGTCGTAAACACACCAAGTTCACTCGAGGTGAGATTATTGATATAGCATTCTTCAAAGTTTCTTGACCCTCTCTCATTCTTTCTCTCTCTCTCACACGATTCCGATGAACTCAATTTAGGCAAAATATGATGACGCTCACATCGCATCCATATTTTCGAGTTGGTATTCCAAAGAGCAACGAATAGCGACAACATTCTGTATCCTCATGAGGTCAAGACGACTTACTATTATATTATAGCTAGCCAGTAAATGGGCCATCTCTCTCTCTGTATGTACGTGTGTGTGTACGTGTGTGAGAGAGAGTGTGTTTTGGCGGCATGTTTTGCTTACCGTAGGTGAACTCTGTTGAAGTTTTTGTTTTTCTAGTCTGCCAGCATCGTCTCTGAACTTCAATAATGGACGTGACGGTGGCTGGCTGCTTTTTTCGGTTCGCGGTTCTGTTTTTTTCTGGGTATTGTATCCAACATTGCTCAGAGAGATATGTAGTCTCTAAATGAGAATTATTGTTGGACAACCGTTGGGTACGATGTGGTGCGTGCTTGACCTGAAAGTGAGGTTTACTGACATAGCATTGTGCAGAATAATAGCTTTGGACAACATGCTAATGAGTCCACGCACAGTGCTGGGCACATAGTTAATCTTTTTTGTCCAGGAGCGATGAGGATTTGGAAGTGTCTATTTTTTATTCATGATTCTGGTGTGAGGGATCACTCACTGATTCTTTGTAATCTTTGTCATTTAAAATCTAGACCTGTATTAAAACTGTTACTTTTTAGAAGTGGAAAAGAATTAATTTTTCTGATTTTCAGTCTGATCTTACTTCTGCGGGTTCTTTACTGTCTCTATCACTGATGGTAATAAACTTGTTGCCTGTTCTTTAGCGTGTACTCTTAATTCTGCTCTTATTTCAATTGCCAATAAACATGCCCCTTTGGTCAGGGGCGCAGCTGATGTACAATTAGGGTGATCTGTCTGACTTTTGAAAACTGATCATTATCTGAATAAAAAAGAATTTTACTTTTCTTCTATAAAATTAAACTGTGTAAATGAACCACCCCCATGTCCGCCGCCAGGATTTAGAAAAAGAGGCATTTCTTAGGGGTATGAATTTACTTTTGATATAGGCGCCTATATTTACTGTTCTGCAGGCATTAACTTTTTTTAAAACATGACCACAAATTAATATAAGTTTTATAAAGCCAATAGTTAATAATTAGTAATTAGTAGTAATAGGGTTTTATAAAAAACCTTAATAGTTGAAATCATAGAAGATATTTCTTTCAAATTTATTTGATTCGTGGATGTTTTACATCATAGATGTAGAAATAATTATATCGTTTAAATTGTAACATTCATAACGTAAAAAATAAATTATATCTTATAGTTAAAGTTATTATTTATTATGATATAGGCGCCTATTTACAGTTTAACAGGCATTTCTTAGGGGAATGAATTTACTTTTCATATAGGCGCCATCAACCAAAAGACCCCCTCTCGCGTCGCCCATGATACTATAAAACTAAATGCAATAACTAGACTGTCAGTAAAGCGCTCACAAGGCACACATCTATTGTAGAAGATACATAATCTGCGGGCAGCCAGATTATAGACCGTTTTCGGCTACACGCTAGCAATAGGGCAGATAAATTGAATAACAGGCAGGCAGTCAGTCAGGCAGGGTGTTGGCTGACAAAACAACTGCTGCACGTGAGACACATAATCTGGGCGGATTCAGATTATAGGCTCTTCTTCGATTTCTCTTCTGTTTTGTAAATCAATACCGGGGGAAGAGAAATTAACAGCTAAACAGACAGATTACACTGGATTGCCCGAAATATTTGTACATATAGATTCCCTTTGCTTAAAAAAGCGTAGCTAAACAATTTAAAGACTAATTAAAAAATTGATTCCAAATTTTAAGGTAATCTGTAGATTGCGCCCCTGAATGGTATAGGGACTAATCTTATTAAAATTTTAACTATCTTTGTTGCTATGTTATATTATATACTAGCAGTAGGTACCCGCATTGCTGGGCAATAGAATGGGGCACATGCCTGACCCTAAACCTGACCCTGCCCTAGTCTTTTGTTTTATGAAATTTTCTGTGATAGGCTTCCTTCTGCCCGAAACGGTCATTTCACACCGTTTTTAGCCTCCTTGACCTCGACCCCGACCCATTGACCTCGACCCCAACCTCGGAGGTCGACCTCGCCCCCTTATGTTACCCGCAGGGCTGAGAGGGTCAACCATGCAAAGTTTCGGGTTGCTGGCAAAAACGGTCCGGCCGCCCATACGGAACACACATACAGACAGACAACTTGATAAATATATACAGTATAAGATCATAAGGTGAAGACGATTTGTGGAGTGAAGTTGACTATAACAGTGTGAGGAGTGGTGAGCTGATGGAGAGCATAGGGTTGAGGGAGAGTCTGTTTGAAGTGGTTAGAAGAAGTAGTTTAAGCTGGATGGGGCATAGACGCGAGCAAGATTCAGGTGTGAGGAGAGGGTGGAGCTTGGGGTGGATGGAGAAAGAGGGAGAAAAAGACTGAAGATATCATGAAAGGATATAGTCAGAATGAGAAAGGGCTAAAGTTGGATTGGATAAGAATGATGCCGGAGATAGAGTGAGATGGAGAGTCAGCAGATGGAAGGATGGATGAAAGCCAGCAACCCCCTGACTGTAATATTTTCTAAAGAGGAAATCAATCGCATATACAATTTATTTTTAAACGATAATTGAAGAAAATTTAATTAAATTACTCTTCAGCGAAATCCCTGACTTTAGCAATGGATAATGTTAATATATGGTATATTCAATGGAGTCTAAAAAGACCAATGAAAACCTAGTTGTGAAAGTGGTGTATACAGTGCCTTACGGGTATCCAAAATTACATACATGTATTTAGAATTTAGCGACCTACGCAAGTATGAATGTAACTATATATTCGTCTACTGGTAAGTTTCCTAAATAGAAGTGGCACAATGTTTGGGTCCCAGTAGAAATTTTACTGGGCACTCACTTTTTTCCGTAGATCTGGAGCAGTCATTTGATTTCTTCAGGCAATGGTGCCAGTCTACTTCAGTTAAAAAAAGTGAAAACTAAGATAAAAGCAACAGTGTGGAAAATGGCAACGTTGACAATCGTAAACAATTTGCAAGTTACCGAAATGATTTATTGGACAGAAAAATCAAACGAATGTTTGTCAAAGCGATTTGGTGGCTGATTTGTCAATTTATTGGTCTAACATTCAATGATCGCGTCACTCCGTAAGAAAATGTTTAATTCGAATAGTTACAATTATTATTTAAATCGGACACAATGAGATATACGTTACTTATAAGTAGTAATAAGGTTGACAAAATGTAATACGTGTAATGTGGGTAGAATAGATTTCGTGAAGAAAATTCGTTTGTACGCACTGTAACTAAGAAGCAGAGTGGCGCAGTAGAAGCGTAAGGGGCCCGTAACCCAGAGGTCCGTGGATCGAAACCACGCTCTGCTAAGATTTTAATGTGTATCACTCCCTGGCTTTTCAAATAGGACAAAATAAAACGTCACATTTTAGAATTAACGCAATCTTTCGGTATCCGATCGTAATTTATTTATTTTTCAGAATTGCTTCACCTATACTACTGTATATAGTAGCGTGATAAAATATGCGAACATAAATATTGTAAAATCATAATAATTAACAGGGCAAGACGTCAACTAAAAGAGTTTAATTGGTAATGAAATATATACTACATTATCTAATATAGAAAGAAAGACTGTAAATTGCTGTCTATTTAAAATAAAGATTTTATTTACTTCGGGACTCGAATCCGCAATTTTCGTTTTATTGTTGGATTATATACAATCTATTTAATGATAGTAATCGGTACAAGATTTTCATTCATTAATGGTAGGTATCTTAAATATATGCTTACTTTACTTTACTTCATGATGATTCTATGTATAAAATATGTTAAGTCCAGCTTAGGCAGTCAGAGTGACCCGCTCCGTCTTTTTTTATGATGATTTGTATTCGTCAGCTATTTCATAGATTGATCGAAAATGGTTTTGAAATAAACCGAAACGTCTCACAATATGTTTTTATCTTTTAATCTTGCGTCAGTTTTATATCTTATAACATATTACTTATACAAACTCGGCTTTACCACAATACTGACGTATATTGCAAAGTATCTGTACAGACGAGAGTATCGTATCTTGCAATATTTATACACAATCCTTTAAGCCCTAGTCTGAGTTTCCCATCTTGATTGCGGGAAATCTCACATTTCCTCCCGGGAATATTGCGCGAGATCCTGCAGTGACTGCGGGAAGATTGCAATTTTTCCTGCAATTAACAAAATTATCCTGTAATTATACCCACAATTTACGAAAAATTGTCAATATACTAGTTCTTTTAATAATTTTTTCGCTACTATTACTTACAAACATTTTCAACACACAACATGAACAACACAAGAGAATGAAATATAGTTTTTATGAAATAAAATATACATTTAACACGTTTAGAAATGAAAATCTTGTCAACATTTCTTCTTCAAATAATAATAATAATAATTGATTTTATTGTAATTAC